>JASDQU010736918.1:223373-248260 GCA_032191745.1 Picea mariana | reverse complement strand
GGAAAGTTAGAATGAGAACCTACATAATGGCTTTAGGTGCAGATGTCTGGGATGTGGTAGATATTGGTTATGTAAAGCCAGTTGTACTAACTAATAAGGATGACAAGCTAGAATTTAGCTTCAATGCTAAGGCTATGAATGCTATCTTGAGTGGGCTTGCATAAGCAGAATTCGTAAAAGTTATGCACCTAAGAACTACCAAAGAAATGTGGGACAAACTCATTAGCAGTTATGAGGGTAATGAGAAGGTAAAGGACTCCAAGCTTCAAACCTACATAGTACAGTTTGAACAGCTGAATATGAAAGAAAATGAAACTGTTGGAAAATACTTTTTGAGAGTTGAAGAACTGGTAAATGCAATGAAAGCACTTGGTGAAAAAATTGAGGAACCTTCTTTAGTTTAGAAAATTTTGAGATCTTTACCAGATAGGTTCAACCCGAAGGTCTCTGCTATAGAATAACTTAATGATCTAAAAACCTTGGAGTTTGATCAACTTCTAGGAACATTGACTGCATATGAAATGAGAATAGTTAAAGATAAACCCACCTCCAAAGAAGCATCATTTAAGGCAGACAAGAATGAGGATTCTGAGCCTGATGAAATTGAAGAAAAATTTGTGAAGAGACTGAAGAAGGGATCGGGAAACTACCTTTCAAATGTTTCAACTGTGGCAAGATAGTTCATTTTGCAAATAAATGTCCTCACAAAAGAAATGATCAGACATGCGATGATGAGGAGAAGCACAAACACATAAATTTCTTTAAAGAGAATAATTTTAAGAAGAAAAGTCTTTGTGTAAACAATGATGATGATCCTTCAGAAGATGAAGACAATGAATCCTCTATTGAAGATAAACTAAATGACTTCATACTTATGGCCAAAAAGGACTATGATAATAAAAGCACAGGAAGTGAGTTTAATGAAGAAGAAGCTATGGTTGATATGGAAGGAGAACTGATCAGTGCACTGGAAGAGATTGACAGACTCATAATTAAGAACAGAATAAAAAAACAATTGCTGATACAGTTCGAGAAACACAGTAAACAACCTGATGAAGACTTTGCCTTGGTAAAAGTGGAATTAGAAGAGGCAAAGAAAATCGAGGACATTCTGAAACAACAGTTATCAGAAAAGAAGGAAAGATGTAAATCTCTGGAAGAAGAAGTAGTGAAAAATAGAAAAGAGTTGGAGAGGTTTCAAGCCTTGTATCATCAGAATCTATCAAGTATCAAAGCCTCAGAAGGATTAGCCACCATTCTGAATCAACAAAGGAATCCAAAGATGAAAACTGGTTTGGGTTATGAAGAGGGATCGAGTAGTGGTCAGCCAAGAAACAAAGAACCTATCAAGTTTGTCAAATCCTCAAACATTGACAACATTCACTCTGCAGAAACAAAGAAAGAAAATCAGCCACCAAGAAGGAATGAAAGAAAAAGTACCAGAACCAAATCTGTAGATCAGAGAAATTATCGGCATGAAAGAAATCGACCTCCTCAAAGAAGACAGACTTTTCCCAAGTACCAACGTTTTTTCTATGGGTATTGTTTCTTTTGTTCTAACTTTGGTCATAAAGCTGTAAATTGTTCTTTAAAATTAAATTATGAGCAATCAAGACATTCAAGGTATAGATATCTACCACAACAAAGAATGAGACAGCCAAGTAACAAACCACCACAGACTGCAAATCACTTGATGGATGGGAAAAGGACACAGGTTAAGCATAACAATCGTTATGATCCTTTATTTGACGAACCAGAATGTTACATCTATCATAACTATGGACATAAATCTGTTAACTGTCACTTAAGGAACTATGAACCAGATTTGAATTCCCCTGCTGAAAATGTCAAGGTTTGGAACAAGAAAGAAAGTGACAAGTGTGGATTAGTGTTGTCAGCTCAAAGACAAATGAACCCTTGGTATATAGACAGTGGATGCTCCAAACAGATGATGGGAGACAAAGGTAAGTTTCTATCTCTAAGTGAAAGCAAGTCAGGAAACATAACCTTTGGAAATGATGCTCCAGGTAAAATAAAGGGTAAAGGGATGGTGAGTTTAAGTAATGGAAAAAGAAAATCCCAAGATGTTCTGCTTGTAGATGGGCTGAAACATAATCTACTCAGTGTAAGTCAAATGTGTGACAGAGGATGTGAAGTGATGTTCACGTCCAAGGACTACAAGATAAAGTCTGTAAACTCAGGACAAGTGGTGGCCCAAGGCATAAGGATAGAAAATAATGTATATGTGCTGAAAGAAGATAGAGAAGAGTGTCATCTAAGAAAACATGATGAAAGCTGGTTATGGCATAGGAGACTTGGACATCTAAACTTTGACCACTTAATCAAGATCAAAAATATTGAGGCAGTAAAAGATCTTCTGAGAATATCAAAGCCCAAAGATTCTATGTGTAAACCCTGCCAAGTAGGAAAACTAAACAAGACATAGTTTAAGTCCAAGAGCTCTACTTCAAAAAAGAAACCACTCCAACTAGGTCATATGGATTTATGTGGACCATCAAGACAACAAGGAATAGGGAAAGAAAACTACTTCATGTTGATTATTGATGATTACTCCAGAATTACTTGGGTTGCTTTTCTCAACAAAAAAGCTGAAGAATTTGAGAAGTTTAAAAAATGTAAGTCTTTCACTGAGAATCAAATAGGCAAGAGGTTAAATGCAGTAAGATCAGACAGAGGAGGAGAATTTATGTCAATTGATTTCAAGGAATTATGTGATAAGCATGGGATCAAGAGAGAATACACAATCCCAAGAACTCCACAACAAAATGGAGTAGTTGAGAGGCAAAACAGAACAGTGCAGCAAATGGCCAGGTCAATGATGAATGAGAAGAACATCGGTCAAACCTATTGGGTAGAAGCAATACACACAACAGTCCATGTTCTTAACAAATCCCACCTCAGACCACAAAGTGACAAGACACCTTATGAACTGTGGTATGGGAGACCTGCTTCAATCAAACACTTCAAAGTCTTTGGGAGTAAATGTTACATAAAGAATAATGATAAGAACCTTGGCAAATATGATGATAGGGATAATGAAGGTATGTTCTTAGGGTATGCTACAAATAGTAAAGGATACATATGCTATAATAAGAGGCTTCATAAAATGGTTGACTGTATTGACGTAAAAGTTGATGAAGGAATCCCAGCAAGAGAGGTGTACAAAAATGAGTCCTCTACAGAGGACATAGCTGAAGCTGAAGATGAACAGGTCCAATAATTAGAAAACGAAGACTCTGAATCAGATGAAGACACAGATACTCAGACAGACTCGAATCAGCAGACAACTTCAAACTCCTCCTCCAGAATCACTCAAAAGAATCATTCTGCAAGTCAGATAATTGGTGAAAAATACAAAGGTGTACAAACCAGGAGAAAGATAATCAAAAACACCGAACAATCACATATAGCTTTTATATCCATGCTAGAACCCAAGAATTTTAATGAAGCTAGCAAATATGACCATTGGGTTAAAGCAATGAATGATGAACTTGATCAGATTGAGAAAAACAATACGTGGGAAATGGTTCATAGACCTGAAGGTAAAAATATCATTGGTTCCAAATGGATCTTTAAGAATAAGTTGAATGAGCAGGGACAAGTTGTTAGGAACAAAACAAGATTGGTCTGTAAAGGTTATTCTCAAATAGAAGGACTGGATTTTGATGAAAGATTTGCGCCCATAGCATTATTATAAGCTATCAGAATATTTCTTGCCTATGCTTGTCATAAAAGGTTTAAAGTCTATCAAATGGATGTCAAGTCAGCTTTTCTAAATGGAGATTTAAATAAAGAATTCTATATGGAACAACCAGAGGGTTTTGAACTGTCTGATAACCCTGACTTAGTATGCAAGATGAAGAAAGATTTATATGGGTTAAAACAAGCCCCTCGTGCCTGGTATCAAAGACTGGATACGTATCTCAAAGACAAAGGGTTCAAGAGAGGAACAGTTGACAACAATCTATATCTCAAAACAGAGGATAATGATTTGCTCATCGTGTTGGTCTATGTAGATGACATCATCTTCGGATGTAATAAGGATTCATTGGTACAATGGTTTTCTTCTGCCATGGAGTCTAAGTTTGAAATGTCTATGATAGGTGAACTATCATTTTTTCTTAGTCTGCAAATTACTTAGAGGTCTGAAGGGATGTTCATTTCTCAAGAAAAATATCTAAGAGAAATGTTGAAAAGGTTTCAAATGGAAGATTCTAAACCTGTGGGCACACCTATGGTTACTGGATGCAAATTAAGCAAGGATGATGACTCACATGATGTTGATCAAAGTTCATATAGGTCAATGATAGGCAGTCTGTTGTACATCGCAACATCTCATCCAGACATAATGCATGTTGTTGGGATGGTAGGAAGATATCAGTCTGCACCAAAACAAAGTCGTTTGCTAGCTGTCAAAAGGATATTTAGATATTTGAAAGAAACAATGAACTATGGCCTATGGTATCCTAAGAATCAGAATTTTCAATTATCAGTCTACTCAGATGTTGATTGATCTAACTGTGTGGATGAAAGGAAAAACATGAGTGGAGGTGTGTTCTTCTTAGGAGATTCTCTAGTAGCATGGTTGAGTAAAAAGCAAGGTTCCATTTCTTTATCAACTACAGAGGCAGAGTATATTGATGTTGCTACATGTTGCACTCAAGTATTATGGATGATTCAGACACTTGTAGACTTGGAGGTAAAATACGTTGCATCAATCCCAATTCATTGTGATAACACTAGTGCCATCAGTGTCTCCAAGAATCATGTATTCCACTCCAATACCAAGCATATTCTCATAAATACCATTTTCTGAGAGAGCAGGTCACCAATCAGATTGTTTAGGTCCATTACATTCAAACCACAGAACAAATTGCATACATCTTTACTAAACCCCTAGCCAAGACACCATTTGAATATCTCCGACAGAAGCTGGGTGTCATCCCGTCTCACACCTAAGAGAGTCCATCCTGTTAGGGGGAGTTTTGTATTGATTGAATATCTGATACCTCCTAAAAACGAGGTTGTAGCCTCATTATAGTTGAAGGTCCAAACAGATTAGCGCAGTCGTTCAGGGTTGCCATCAATGACAAAGGGGGAGATTGTTGGCATGTTTACAGGCAGGTGTGCTTGTCATTGATGGCAAGATCATAGTATGCAGCGATGGAAAAACAGGGGCAATGTAAGCTCAGGAGGATTAGCGCAAAGTTGCATGTAGTGCGTAGGTGTGCACCAGGGATGAGGTTAACTCATTGCCAAATCTCAAGAGAGATAGTGTAATCAGGATCTTAGACGGATCAAAGGTCGAGGCCTTTGACACTTAGAAATTATTCCAAGTTAGGAGGTTGTGTAAGCCCGAGAGGAGAAGCGACAATGATCTTTGGATCCCATTGAGAATTCTCGATGAACGTCGGATCTTAGCCCGAGGTCCAACCGATGTTGGATCTAGGAGAACCTACACATTCTTTAAAGAGAAAGGTGAAGTGGGGTTACAAAATCCCAAAGGCAATAGGACAGTTTTGGATACCGGGAGTTGGAAGAGTCGAGACTCTTCATCATCAGGAGTCCCAAAATCGTGAAATGCAAAACCCCGAAAACCCAAAATAGGCACATCAATAAGACGTTCAGATACCAGGAGTTGGAGGATTCAAGAGTCAAGAATCTTCAACACAGGAGTCTCGAAGTGCCAAAATATGAAACGTCGAAAATTCTGAAACAGGCACATCAACCGGATTTTCAGATACCGGGAGTTGGAGGAGTCAAGAGTCGAGACTTTTCATCACAGAAGTCTCTAAGTCACGAAATGCGAAATGCAGAAACACCTTTTTGTGTAGATTTCAGATACCGGGAGATGGAGTGTCAAAACACTTCATCACAAGGAATGTCGGAATGTCGATATGCCAAAATGCGAAAAACACCTTTTGGTGTTGGTTTCGGTTACCGGGAGTTGGAGTGTCGAAACACTTTGCAACAGGAATGTCGAAATGATGAAACGCCGAAATGCGTTTTCGAATAAGGTTATGGTCACCGTCGGTGGTCACATCGTCGAAGAGTTGTAGAGAAGAGCTCCAAGAGACAAGCTCCATTTCGGATTTTGGGACATGGAGAGTTGAGACGACTCATCACAGAATCCTCGAAACGCGAAATGTGAAATACATGTTCAGAATTGGCCTTTGGTCATAACCCATGGTCACATTGACGAAGGCTCAAGGGAGGAGGTAGCACGAAGCTAATATCCATTTTCGGAGATCGCGACTTGGAGAGTCGAGATGCCTCACCACAGGGATGCTGAAAGGCCGAATTGCGAAATGGCGAAATAAGCACGAGACCCATCATTTATGATCCAACGGTGCAGGTTATTATGGAATATGATCGAAAGGCTATTGTTTCTCTTCACAGTTAATCGATTAGTGGCGATTTAGTTGCTAAAGCGGTCTTTGGAGGTTCATAGTGTAACTACTAGAAACCACTGATGGTTTCTGCCAGAGGACTCAAAGAGACTTTTGTGTGATTGCTAAAGGAGCTAAAGAGTCTCAAGGAATCTGCAAATGGAATGAAGACTGTTCGTAGAGAAAATTGACATATGGATGATCGTTGAAGCCTATAACTGCAACAGAGAGGATGAGCTCGACTGTGACAGAGACGACAAAGAGTCTCAAATGTTGGAGAGGCTAAGGAATCTCAGCATAACACCCAGTGATGATGGACACATGGGTTCAACAGCCAGAGAAGTTGAAGAGTTGCAATGATGAATAGACAGAGCACTCGACATGAAGAGCATGCAGAAGAATTATACACAGGGCATGCACAAGGTGCACAGAGACTATAAGAAGGAAGAAGAAAGAAGAGATGGGGCCGGTTGTTGAGAGGGATTCAGGAGAGTAGAAGGAGGAGTGTGCAATAGCTAAAATAAAAAGAAGAGGAATGGTGCATTGAATGGACATGGTGCACAGAGCATAAAAGGCAGAAGAACAGAAAGCGCAAGGCATGTGTGCAGCAAGATAGTGAGACACTAAAGGATGCATGACGTGCTCTTGTAGAAAAAAACAGAAGATCAGAAATCACAAGAATATGTAGACAGAGAGACACTGATATAGGAGAGAAGAGCAACATAGCATAACAGTGATAAGCCTCTTAAGCCAATGATAAATATTGTATCACTGTGATAAATTTATATATAGCAAACTTTCTATTTCAGGGTGGAAGGGAGGTGCTAGGGAGGACTATTTTCCTCGAAGGTTCAAGTGGGTGCTTGAACACAGGGATTTATAGCTTCCATCTAGTTGTAGCCAAAGAAACTAGGGTGGCAGGGTGGTGCAAGGGAAAACTGTTGTTCTCTATTATACAGGTTGGTGCCTTTTGTGACTAGAAGTTGGTGCTAAAATCCAGTTGTTTCTGGAACACTTAGGGAGTTGGTGCTTCCTTCTAGTGGGTGCTAGAGAAACCAGGGAGTTGGTGCTTCCTTCTAGTAGGTGCTAGAGAAAACAGAGAGTTGGTTCTCTCAGCAAGTTGCAGCTTGCAAAATAGAGGTTGTAGCCTCATTATGAGTTGGTTCTCATAAGTATGATAATGTACAGAATGTAAAGATTACTTATCATATACAGAAGAAGATGTTTTTACCCTTTATGGGTTTCCTCGGGAAATATCTGTCTCTGTATATTTCATATGTGTGAATGATGTTGAATGTTTTATTGCTTACTTCACTGCATTATTGTGATTGTCATTCAGTGCTCTGCAAAGAGTTTAAAATAAGCATAATTGTTTAAGGTCGGTAACAACTGATTCACCCCCCCCCTCTCAGTTGTCCAACAATCTTGCAACTGAAGGTTTCCGCCTAGCTGAAGGTTGGCCTCCCATTGCATATTAACCTCCAATATAGGGTGTACTTATCTTCTATGTATGAGATGGAGGCTGAGTATCTTGTGTAACCATGGTTATGTGAATGACTTGACTACTGGCCATTTGACCGATGGAACAACCAAGTAAGACACTTGGTGTGTGCATGTGTGGAAATAGTGAAGAAGGAATGTTACCTGACTCATGTGTGAAGGGAGATGAATGTACAAGTGGTTGATTTGTGGTTACCTAGGTCAACGATGTTTTTGGTGAAAATGAAGCACCATAAGTAGCAACTACATGAGTTGTGGATAAAGATAAGTTCCCAAGTCCTTCAGGAAAACAAAAAGATGATGGGTTCGCGCCAAAAGATTGTGTAGTGGTGGATCCGGGTGGTAATCGATAATAATAATAATAATAAATATATCTTGTGGATGGCAGATCAGTGAGTGGTTGGCCAAGTGGATCAGTAAAACGAGGATTCACATAAGATGCAAGGATTTCTACGAAGGTTGTGACTGGTTCTTCAATGCGTTGGCCACTTCCAGGAGCGACACTCCCAGTTTTAGAAGTGTGATCTGCGATTATTCCTTCATAAGAAACATTGTGTTGAGGTTCCTAAATATTAGGATCCATACCTTGTAAACTGTGAAATATTTGATTCTAAGGCCGACTACAAAATTCAAAGAAACACACTCCTAAGAAAACTAAAATAAATCAACCAAACAACAAAAAATGTAAGGATCTTCTGAAGACGAGATATCAAGCCACCAATGAAGAAATGAGAAGTAGTTACCCCAACCTCCACATAACAACCCTTCTCAGTGCAAGAAACCCTTGATTTCGCAGGATCACCCTCCAAGAGTACTGAAATTGTGATATGATGTTTGCCTCAGGTACCATGGGAATCCCCCCACAGTCACCTCTGTAGATACCTAGGAAATACCACTAAGGTTACCAAATCACAGTCAGCCTCGAGACAGGTATAGTGGATAGTCGGGACCGAATGTATGGGCAGAATATCAAGTCTAAAATTCTTCAAGAGAACTGAAGACAAGTGGACTGATAAACTCCTGAGGACTCCGAGCGGATTCAGGATTAAGGAAGCTTCGAGACAAAATGAAAACAACCAATTCTTAGGAAGAACCCCCAGTATACGATTGTTCCTCTATGATTGGTTAAGCCTCGGAGGGGTAATCTTCATTTCTCTCCTGCATGCGACCTCGAGTTTAACCCCTGTGTGAGAGGGGGATCCCAGATATGCTTATATGAAATTTGGATTTGTTCACTCTTTAGGGCTATACAATCTATTTAGTAGTCTTTGACAATTTACTCACTTTTCCTAGTCCAAAGACCCTAATCATGTGCTATTGTTGGTGTGCTAAAACCAAAAAATGTTCTAGTTGATTTTGTTAGCACGTGGTTGATTTTAATCTCCTTTACTCAAAGGGTTCACAGAGATGAAACTAATGATTGTGAGAGAGACTCGACTCCAATACAATGCAAAATAATGATATGTAGTTCATTATTTTTGATGAATTCTATGTATGGGAAGGAAACAAGTTCTATTCTTCTTAATCACAAGAGAGAACTCAAAACTATGCAACTTTCAATTTCTTGGATAAAGATGATGCCAAACTACCAAGCAAATGTTTCAAAAAATCAAAATGCACATGCAAAACTAGCTTTTTTTTCCAAACATATACCAAAATTTTTTTCCTAAGAATGCAAAAAAATTCTTTGTCTGATTATGTATGCAAGGAGATATGCAAACTTTTTTTCTTCTTATATTTTAAGTGAAATGATAGAGATATATGTTTGAAACAAAGAAGTACAAGGAAAAAAAGCAATCAAACAAAGCTCACTCAAAATGATGAGAACTGAAAGAAAACAAGTGTGAGATAACTCGTTCAATCAAGAACTCAAAGATGCAAAGGAGAACGAAGACAATAACTCATATAAATCTTCAGAAAATGAGCAACAAGAAACAACATTCAAGCTAGGTTGTGATAAGCAAGCGAGTTTCAATTCATTCAACAAAGCAAGATTGAAAAGAAACTCAATGACCAAGAAACCCTTGCAGACTCTTCTATTCAATCAGATAATCAAAAGTATTACGAGACGAAGACCAAACCAAAGCAAGAAAAGAAGAGTCAACTTTGCAATATGGAAGAATTTTGCAAGCTCAACAAAGACCAAAATGTGTGATGAAATACAAATTCCTTCAATCGATCAAAGCCAAGAGTAATTGGAGTCTTTATGGGTTAAATATCCACTTTCTGATGAAGGAGCATCACTCCAAGCCAACTATGCGCCAGCCAGCCAACACTTCGAGTGCGCATTCAATGGAGAGGAGAGGCACAACCCTCTCACTTTCAAAGTTCAAATTTAAATTTATTATATTAAATGTTTGTAAGGCCGAAGAGCCTAGTCGTGCCTTTGAGAAGGATATAGTTGGTGTTGCCTTAATGGCTGACAGGTTTATGGGGATCTAGATCCAATTCGGATAAGATGTAATTCATTGTAATTAATGAGAGTTGGTGAGGAAGAAGGGAAGAGCTCGAGGAGCCCCCTTTTGTAAAAAAAGATCCTTTGTATCAGTAGGAAAAAAAGAAAGGAGAGTTGATGAGTCTGTAGGGAGGTAGAGAAGAACAGAGAACAGAAGATAGAGATAGGAGAGGAGAGCCGAGACTCTGTTGCAGTCCAAGCTCGAACACATTGTAATCAGGCATTCTTGATTAATACAATCAAAGTAGTTTTTCCTGCATGTTATTCTGTGTATGTTGATGAATGTCTTTATGTGTTTATGATATGTTGTAGATGTATGTTAGATGTGAATTTGCAGGGATAGATAGCTTTCACTATCTGTTCAGATTTCTTTGATTTCAAGTTTGGATTCTTTGTGGTTTCATGCAAGAGTGCATGACAGAGTACTGCAGTCTCTGAAAGCCAGTGAAAGGAGTGCACTTCTGAATTCTATGGAATTTCAGGAAAAGACGTGCTAGGAGGGCGCACCAGTTGAAGTCATTGACTCAAAGAGGAAGCCTCAAGGTTGTTGAACACCTTGGAGGAGAATTGTGTAGAGGAGAGCATAGGGAGGAGAAGCAAAATTGGTGAGAATTCTGTAAAGGCTCTGCCAGAAGGGCATTGAGCAAGTGCATAGAGTGCACAGAAGGAACTCTATTTCGAGTTCAGTGAGAAGACAGAGTCACTGAGGATTATGTGGAAGCTCTGCCAGGAGGGCATCGAGCAAATGCAAGGAGTGCACCGAGAAGAACTCTCTTTTGAGTCCTGAGATAAGAGAAGTGTCCCAGGGGGAGACATTCATAGGGTTACCAAACACCTTTTAGGCTCAACAAAGCGTGCTTGAGCAAGAAGTTGCCAGAAGGGAACTTACATCCCTTCAAGGAGAGAAAGGGACAGGGATACTTTGAGGTCAGAGCCACAGATAAGCTCAAGACGGATAGCACAATTGCGTGCAAGGACCCTGTAAGGAATGACAGAGGCGAAGAAAACCCTTTGGAGGGTTCAGAGTTTGAGAAGCTCGTGAGAAGGAACGCCTCTTAGAATACAGGCGAGATTCAAAATTTCAGGCTTTGCAGTAGAAAGAAAAGGTTAAGGCCTTTGAAACTTTGAAAATCTTCCAAGGCTTGGAGAGAGCGCGTGCTCAGGAAGGGGCAACAACAGTTGTTAGATTAGCTGGAAAGGACGATATCTGGACCATTGAAGTTTAAGTCCAGACGCACACAGGGAAGTGCACAAGGAAGAGAAAGAGATATGGGCTGTCAGATCGAGCACCGAGGACCGACATCCATCAGATCCGGAGGAAGACGCATGGATTTTAACCTCTGGAAGGTCACGCAGAAGAGCAGCTGAAACGGACGGTGGAGACACTTCGGGGAGAAGTATCGAGTTGTTGTAAGTCGTCGGATCCAGAAAAGGTGCGCGAGGTTTAAATCTTGTAATAGCATAAGGAGGGCACCAATATATTGGCCAGAAGTCTTTTAGAAGCAGAGGCGGACGGTCAGAATTCTCTGTGGAGAATTCACGAAGTCACAAAGACCATAGGATCAAAGGGAGCTACAAGGTGGTTAGAGGCCGGTGAAACCCATCACCTTAGGACCTAGGATCAACATGAATCATTGATCATTCTTTGCGTAAGACGTTGGATCATATCGCGAACTCGAGGTTCATGAATTTGGGGGGCAGACCAAATTCTTGGTTTTGCGTGAAGTTCTAAGTTGCGAGGAACAGGGAAGAAGATCCATATCGTTGGATCCAAGCCACGGGACAACTATTGGATCAAAACCTCCGCATGGTATCGCGTACTGGGTTTTGGGGGGTTGAAAGAGGTTCTTTTCGACTGCAGAAGCTGCGAAGTACCGAGTGCCTAGGGCTCGAGCGAACACGCATCATGACCATTAGGTGGGAACCACGTGGTTGACAGGTGGTGCAACGTAGACCGCCTAGAGAAAAATGGAAGCGGGTGACAGGTGGAGGACATACGTCACCTGGGAAAGGTGTCAACCCATTGTTGACTTATTGTGTCTCGTGGATTCACAGGGGAGGAGCACGAAGGCTAAACGCTCCAACTCACGAAGTTGCAAGTTGCGAGTAGCACCAGGGTTAGGCCTAGCTGGTGGTCACTTGTAGAGGCGCTAACAAGAAGAAACCATACCCGTATCGTCAACTCGGGTATCGAAGGTTTGGAAAAGAGGAGTCGAGGGTCTTCGACTCATGAACTCGTGAATTTCGAGCTGCGAAAAGTGCTTGCGCTAATGCCCGGTTGTGGTCGTATGGTGATGTAAGGCTCACACCTGGTGTCAAGTTACACACGGCGGGTTTTCATAAAAGACCTATGGATTTGTTGAAGGTTCCAGCAGGGAACCAAAGGAGTTGCTTTGGCTCGAGAAGAATTAGAACGATCCTGAGCGGATCTCGACCCGAGGGCAAGGGGGTTTCCATCAGTTGTGGTATTAGAGCTTGATTTTTTTTGTATATTGCAAGCAGAGGGAGACAGAGTGTGGAAGCTCTGTGGTGATTGTTCATAGGTGCGCAGTAGTCAATAGACAGCCAGGAGGACTGTAGGAAAGGCTAGAAGTACTCTCGGTTTTAGAGTGACAACAACAAGTTTGCCATGAGGGCGGACAGGAACATGAAGATGGCTACTGAAGGCCATGAGCGTGGTGGAAGAGGAGACCACCAGCAGATGAGTTAAGTAGAGATTGACAAAGAACTCACTGAGATAAGAGTGAGAATGGAGCAGCTTGCATTGAAGATGCAACAAAAAGCAAGGACACATTGGGTGTATGAATGGCCCATGAAAATGAAAGCAAAGTGGCCAGTCAAGAAATTGTTGGCTAGTAGGCAGCAAAGACTGTTGAGAGGATGGCTGAGGTATGTTAAAATCCTCAGAGATGGAGAGGAGATGGTTCATATCTGTGAACCAGAGACTAGGAAGAATCTTAGCAATGAGGAGGAGAGATCAGTTTCAGGTCTCATGGGTTGCCAGGAGGGCAGAGATGAATTTTCGAATTGCCAAGTGGGCAATGGAATGAGATCACTGGAGGATCTCATAGACTGTCAAGATGACAGCAACGAAAATTCATATTTCCAGGTGCACAATGGTATGAGATTAGCTGAAGATCTCATAAACTGCCAGGTGGGCAAAAGTGAACTTTCAAGTTGCCAGGTGGGTAATGGGAAGAGATCAGTAGAAGGCTTCGCGTACTGCTAGGGGAGCAGTGGTGAAATTTCAGATTTCCAAGTGGGAAATGAGATGGGATCACTGGATCTCATAGACTACCAAGTGGGCAGCAAAAAATTCCCAATTTTCCAGGTGGACAGGGGAAAAGAGATGAGACTATCTGAAAGTCTCATGAACTCCGAGGAGAGTTCGGATCAGCAAGGAGTGTTGACAGGAGAGAATCAGAAGAGAATTTTGATCATTGGGGGAATAGAAGTATTCCTACCAAGTGGCCCAGTTGAGGTCAAAGCATGTGTTGAAGATGCAACAATAGTAGGAGGACAGCCAACAGAAACTGTCATGGAGGAAGAAATGGAGCAGACACTGACGTTTGCCCAAGGAGCAGAAGATGAGCATTCAACAAAATGGCTCAAAATTTTCAGCCAGGAAGTTGAACAGGAGATCACTGTAGTACTGGAAACTACAGGAGGAGAAGAAGAAGAAGAAAAAAAAGAGGAAGCAGACAACATAGACTTTGCACATCCAACGGGCTAAGTTGGAAGTAGATAGAGGAGCATACCAGTCTGGGGAGAGGCTAGAAGAAGAACTGGCAGAAGAAAATCTGTCAAAAGGTAAAGGGACTGCAGAATTGGAGTCTACAGTGGAGTGACCACTCATCACCACAAAGAGAGATAAAGATAACAAGGGAGATCGAGCATATCTTCCCATTGAGAAGACATAAGTGCAGTAGAGAAGACTGCATACAAAGAGCCAGCCATTCGAGCAGCTGGATGAGGTGATTGAGGAGATCAGGAGGCTGATGTTGAGGTCAGCACAAGAAGCAGTCAGGAAAGGGAAGTTGAGTAGAGGAGAACCTGCCATAGCAGCAGAAGCAGTAGCAACAGCAAAGCAGTGGAGCAGATGGACAGCTCCAGAGAACTGTTTTGGATCCAGGTGGATTTCAACATCGATGCTGGGAAGCTCATGAGAAGGAGCTCATGAATTTTTCACAGCAGAGGAGTATGATGCAGGAGCATCACTCCAAGCCAGCTACGTAGCAGCCAGCCAACACTTCAAGCGCACATTCAATGGAGAGGAGAGGCGCAACCCTCTCAATTTCAAATTTCAAATTTGAATTTATTATATTAAATTTTTGTAAGGCCAAAGAGCCCAACCATGCCTTTGAGCAGGCTGTAGTTGGTGTCGCCTTAGTGAATGATAGGTTTATGGGGATCTAGATCCAATTCGAATTAGATGGCCCATTCAATGTAATTCATTGTAATTAATGAGAGTTGGTGAGGATGGAGGGAAGAGCTCGAGGAGCCCCCTTTTGTAAAACAATATCCATTGTATCGGTAGGAAAAAAAGAAAGGAGAGTTGATGAGTCTGTAAGGAGGTAGATATGAACAGAGAACAGAATATAGAGATAGAGATAGGAGAGTTGAGACTCTGTTGCAGTCTGAGCTCGAACACATTGTAATCAGGCATTCTTTATTAATACAATCAGAGCAGTTTTTCCTGCGTGTTATTCTGTGTATGTTGATGAATGTCTTTATGTGTTTATGATATGTTGTAGATGTATGTTAGATGTGCATTTGCAGGGATAGATATCTTTCACTATATGTTCAGAGTTCTTTAATTTTAGGTTTGGATTCTTTGTGGTTTCATGCAAGAGTGCATGACAGAGTATTGCGGTCTCTGAAAGCCAGTGCAAGGAGTGCACTTCTGAATTCTGCAGAATTTCAGGCAAGGACATGCCAGGAGGGCACACCAGTTGAAGTCATTGACTCAAAGAGGAAGCCTCAAGGTTGTTGAACACCTTGGAGGAGAACTGTGCAGAGGAGAGTACAGGGAGGAGAAGCAGAATTGGTGAGAACTTTGTAAAGGCTCTGCCAGGAGGGCATTGAGCAAGTGCATAGAGTGCACAGAAGGAACTCTATTTCGAGTTCAGTGAGAAGATAGAGTCACTGAGGATTCTGTGGAACCTCTACCAAGAGGGAATCGAGCAAGTGCAAGGTGTGCACCGAGAAGAAATCTCTTTCGAGTTCCGAGATAAGAGAAGTGTCCTAGGAGGAGACATTCACAGGGTTACTGAACACCCTGTAGGCTCAGCAAAACATGCTTGAGCAGGAATTTGCTAGGAGGGCACTTACATCTCTTCAAGGAGAGAAAGGGATAGAGATACTTTGAGGTCAAAGCCACGGATAAGCTCAGGACGGATAGCACAATTGCGTGCAAGGACCCTGCAAGGAATCACAGAGGCCAAGAAAACCCTTTGGAGGGTTCGAAGTTTGAGAAGCTCAGGAGGAGGAACGCCTCTTAGAATACAGGCAGGATCCAAGATTTCAGGCTTCACAGCAGGAAGCAAAGGTTAAGGCCTCTAAAACTTTGAAAATGTTCCAAGGCTTGGAGAGAGCGCGTGCTCAAGAAGGGGCAACAATGGTCATTAGATCAGCTAGAAAGGACGAGATCTGGATCGTTGAAATTTACGTCTAGACGCACGCAGGGAAGCGCACAAGGAAAAGAAAGAGATCTGGGTGGTCAGATCAAGCACCGAGGACCAACATCCATCAGATCCGGAGGAAGGCGCATGGAGTTTAAACTATGGGAGGTCACATTGGAGAGCAGTTGAAACGGACGGTGGAGACACTTCGGGGAGAAGTGTCGAGTTGTCGTGAGCTGTCAGATCCAGAAAAGGTGCATGAGGTTTAAATCTCGTAACTGTAGAAGGAGGGCACCAAGTTATTGGCCAAAAGTCCTTAAGAAGCAGAGGCGGATGGTCAGAATTCTCTGTGGAGAATTCACGAAGTCGTGAGGATTGTAGGATCAAAGGGAGCTACAAGGTGGTTAGAGGCCGGTGAAACCCATCACCTTAAAACCCAGGATCAATGTGAATCATTGATTATGCTTTGCGTAAGCCGTTGGATCATATAGCGAACTCGGGGTTCGTGAATTTGGAGGGAAGACCAAATTCTTGGTTTTTCATGAAGTTTCGAGTTGTGAGGAACAGGAAAGAAGATCCAGACCGTTAGATCCAAGCCACGAGACAACCATTGGATCAGAACCTCCGCATGGTATCGCATATCGGGGTTTTGGGGGTTGAAAGAGGTTCTTTTCGACTGCAGAAGCCACGAAGTATCGAGCGTCGAGGGCTCGGGAAAACACGCATCATGACCGTTAGGTGGGAACCACGCGGTTAAAAGGTGGTGCAAAGTAGAGCACCTAGAGAAAAGTGGAAGCGGGTGACAAGTGGAGGACATACGTTGCCTGGGAAAGGAGTCAACACATTGTTGACTTATCGCGTCTCGTGGATTCGCAGGGGAGGAGCACAAGGGATCAATGCTCCAACTCATGAAGTTGCGAGTAGTGCCATGGTTAGGCATAGCCAGTCATCGATTGTAGAGGCGCTAACAAGGAGGAACCATACCCGTATAATCATCTCGGATATCGAAGGTTTGGAAAAGAGGAGTCGAGGGTCTTTGACTCACGAACTCGCGAATTGCGAGCTGTGAAAAGGGCTTGTGCTAAGGCCCGGTTGTGGTCGTATGGTGATGTAAGGCTTACGCCTGGTGTCAAGTTACACATGGTGGGTTTTCATAAAAGACTTGTGGATTTGTTGAAGGTTCCAGCAGGGAACCAAAGGAGCTGCTTTGGCTCGAGAAAAATTAGAACGATCCTGAGCGGATCTCTACCCGAGGGCAAGGGGGTCTGCATCACTTTCACAGACTGAAAATAATGATCCAAAAACCTCTCAGATTTTATAAAAAGGAAAAGTGGAACTCATGTCCTTAAGTAGATAGATAATTATGTCACTCCATACATGCCTCTAAGGGAGCGCTAGTTAGGAGAATGGAACCCTGGTATGAACTGCAGAGGAGGGCCAGTTATGGAAAAGTTCAAAAATGGCTTAAAAAGACTAAAAACATAGAAAAAAACCAATCAATGAATCTATGATATCTTCAATGAAGAAAAGGAAAGAGGAAAATAGATCAGAATCAAGCACCAAACAAGATATAATGATAGGCAAAGGCTTTAGACGATCCAAGGAAAGAGTAGTCAAAGTCTATCCCCAGTGGAGTCGCCATTTTTCTATTACAGAATGTTCCCCCTGTGGATAGATGAAACTTCCCTTGGATTGCTAGACCTCTATACCAAGACAGAAAGAGTACAATTGGACACTAACATCCATTTAAAATAATCTAGAACAATCAAAACGAGAAGGAGAGAAAGAATATGATGTACCTTTTTTGACGTTTGTCCTTGCTGCTTCCAATCCCTAAGCTTGATCTTCAAACTCCCTGGCGTAAAATGAGATCTGCAATGGACAACAAAGGGAAACAACTATCTCCTACTCTACTTGATTAGATAATACAAGTCTATCTATAAAGATTAGAGCAATAGTAGACAAGCAAATGTAATAAGACATAAACTTGAATGAAACATGCCAAGTATATATTGAATGAGAACCAATAAGAAGATACTTACATACCATGATTGATGTTGCAGCAACCTCTCCAAGCCCTCCTCTTCCAACCCTTGCACGAATGAATCAAGATAAAAAATATGATGCTTCATTGATTTCTCCTCCCTTTTCACCATGGAAATACCTTCAATATATAGGCTTGAGAGGCACAACCACCGTGAGAAAATGAAGGATATGGTTGAGGATATGGCTCCTTAAGTTGGGATTAGATCCTAGGATAGATCCCATAGGGTAGGACTTGACCACAACAACCTTATCCAAGTCAGAGTTGGCCCTTAAGAAAAGGTGGAGGATCCCCAGTTTCTCTCTAACAAGATTGGTTCTCCCCTTAGTGAGAGACAAAGCGCCATTTGAAAAAAGTGGAACTCCCTTAACCTGGCAAAAGGAGCACCAGTGCTCCATATAGATGGGCAGGGGAGCGCCACCCTTCTAAATTGCTAAAAAATGGTTAAATTCATAGGGAAGAACTATGTTTCGACTATCAGATGATGGGGCTTCTTCCTCTAACATGATTTAGGAGTTGTGACAAGTGTTTCCATGGTGTCGATTGAGTTGTGACACTTAACAAAAGTGTATGAGACAAGTTACGACACGTATCAAAGTTGCAATAGTTAAAGTGTGACACTTGCGAAACTTATGATATGTTGCCTAAGTGTGGAATTTTGATGTGTAACACTCCATCTCCTTTGGATGCTCTATCTCCTTTGGTTGGATTGTTGTGGTCATGATAGTAACAGTGGGTCTACATCAATTATCTGTCCCATTTTATTAGTGTCTGAATCAGGTTCGGATTCGGGGCTTAGCTCTACTTCTTTGATCTCGGCCACCAACGACTGTTTTGAGCGACATTCATCGGTGTTGTGCCAATGGATTTTGTGTAAGTTGCACCACTTCCCAGTGTCCTTCTTCATCTTCCCATTTATTTTCTTTTCATGTGGCTTGGACTGGTTGTCTTGAGGTTGGCTATTCTATGAGTTAGGGCTTCCCTTACGATGCTTTGGTTGTTGCGGATTTGCAGACCCAAATTCCTGTGTGTTCTATTGATCAAATTTCGGCTCGATTTTGATAGCATATCTATAAGCGACTCCTAGTGATGAGATGTCTAGAAAATCCATTTCAGTTTGGATGTACCTGTGTAGAGCCCCGTGGTATTTCAGAACCAAATGTCTCTTAGAGTGCTTGATACCCAACTTGGTGTGCAAGGTATGGAAGGAATTTTTGAACTCTAGCATTGTTTGGTCCCGCTTTTGATGTAGCACGGTCCATCTTATGTACTGGTCATCATAGCTTCCCATAGGGTATTATTTCTCCAATACCACATCCATAAAAACATACCAAGTGGGATCGTCCCCAAATATTCGAGACTCCTCTGTGGACCTTTGATCCCAGTAAGTTTCCCACCAATGTTTGACATAGGAAAGATCCTTAAGGAGCACGAAGGTGATATTTTTTCTGTTGGGAAAATTCTGAATAGAGAAATAACCTTCTAGAAAATTTAACCATTTTTCCAAAGTATCTTCATCTGCATCGACGAGAATATCAAAATTAACTTGTACCTTGAATGGAGTAGTGTCTCCAAAGTGAATTATTGACGAAGACGCGCATGTTATTGTCGACAATCTTTGAAGGATTTGGGAAAAATTATCCAACCTCTTGTTTCTTTCTTGTGCGAGGGCTTCCACGAGAAAAACGTTGATGGGATATTATGCTCCCTTGTTCCTCTTTTATTCCACCATGGCAGGTTACTTGGGCTTATGAGAGTGGTTTTCCTCAAGGAAAATTGTCTTGAGACCCAACTTTGTATACCTTGACCTTGTTGGGGACATGCACTTAGAAACAACAATGAGAAACCTACTTTGATACTACTAATCCAGATTATTTTGATAACAAAATGAAGACAGATATATAACAATGAAATATATAAATATATCGCGAGATACATACAAATATTGCAATAAAGACATAGATACAATAATGCACAATTTTTATTAATGAGAGAATATACAAAAACTGTAGAATTACAGAGTGAATGACTCGCTGGAATGGTGGAAACCTATCTATGAGAAGAGATGTGATGGATACACTCATTCACAATAAGATGACGATGTTTACAATTAGGTTCTAAAGACCTTTTTAACATAAATAAAATCCAAAACTCTAACCCCGGAATATGAAACGCCAAAATTCATGTGGGCCCTAATGGGGTAAGTTGGTACGTCAACTTCCCAAGGGTGTAACTTTTGTATACGATCTCAGTTGGGGTGCACAATAGCTCATTTGAAAGGTATATCCGAGGACTACACATTTTTCATCACACTCTAGCTAAAGCCTACAATGTGACTATGCAGGGCCCATAAAAGGATGTTTAGGGAATCAAAACGTCCCCAGAATTTTAGGACTCAAAAAGTTGTAGAAAAACTACCAAGGTGGAAACCCCTCTTTTGAGCTAGTAGAATAGGTGGGTGGACATTGATTTCCACCTGGATCACTTTGTCGCATTACTGGGCATTCTTTGTCTTGGACAGATTGAGATAATTTCTGAGAGGGCAATAAAGTATGAGTGGGTAAAAAACTTCATGTTCACATACCAGAAAGAAAGGAGAGTTTCCTAGATAATGTTTAGGTGTTACTCGGTCAGCCCACAAGGAGTTAGGAAGTGGCAGGTGCCAATTTATCTGGTGTTTTATTACAGTCTTTTTCAAAAAAAAAAATAGGTTCTTATTTGTGGATTCAGCTAGACCATTACCCTGAGGATAGTAATTGGTTGAATATTTAATATTAATATTCTTTTAAAATACATATTTAGTCAATTTTAATGAAGATAAATATTTGGCATTGTCAAATACTAAATATTATGTAACACCAAATATGGTTACAATATAAAATTCAAGGAAAGATATCACTTGATTTTCCTTCACCACCTTGAGAGGAATTGATTCATTCCATATGGTAAAATAATATGTTGCAGTTAGGATGTACTTGAGTAGCTGGGAAGAGTTAGGATTGATCTCTCCTATCACATGTAAGCCCCATTGTTGGAATCGACGTTCAATTGAAATTGGTCACAGAGGAAAGGAAAGTTTATTTTCTCTTCTAGCTGACTTTTGACATTCTTGGCATCTCCTAGCATATCCATGTGAATCATTAATAATGTGGGCCAATAGTAACCTACCTTGAGGATCTTGTGTGTTGTGGTGTCTCCCAAAAAATTTCCTACAGCTGGACTATCATGTAATTCAGTTAGAAAATTTTCTGCATCATCTTTTTCCAAACATCTCAGGAGAACACCATCATAGTTCTTCCTAAATAATATCTCGTAGGAAAGGTGGTAATTAGTTGACTTGAGCCTAAGATCTCTTTTATTTTTTGGTTCCATGTATTATGGGGCTATTATATGAGTCAAATAGTACTTCATCTCATAATACCATGGATCAGTGTTGAGAGGGATATGGAAAACTTCTTTCTCCAACAGATTTTGATCTTCATAGAGTTCATGTTCATCATTTTTGTTCCCTGTTGATTCAAATGCTAGCTTACAGAGTCCTTAGCACTTAACAATATTCACATTCCTTATATCCACATCATATTCTTGCAAATATATCATTGAGTTGGCTCTTTTATCTCCAAAATCTTTCTACACCAAGAGATTTCTCACAACGAGATAGGGTACTATCACTTTGTTCTTGGATTTGAGTAGATATGGTTTGAAGTGTTTGAATGCTTTCAAAAATACATATGCTTTCTTGTCGACTTCTAGATAATTAATTTCTTCTCCTTGTAGTCCAGAACTCATAAAAGAAATTGGGAATTCATTCCCTTCGTCATTTTTTCTAGGTGAGGACTGATGCAAATGCAATATCAGAAGCAAAGGTATAGAGAATGAAATATTTACAAAAATTTGGGCTCATAAATGTTGGAGATTTAGCTATCTCTTCCCTAATATTTATGAATTATTCATTTTCTTTGGGGCCCCATTTATAGTCATCATTCTTCTTAATCATATATTGAAGAGGCTTAACAATTTCTAAAAAGATTGGAAAAACCTTCTTACAAAAATTATTTTCCCAAGGAATGATTGCATGGAATTTTTACTGGGGGGAAATGGAATCTTTGAAATAGCTTTAGTTATTTTAGTTTCTATCATTATACCATATTTAGATATAACAAATCCTAAATTTTTTCCTTCATTGATTGCAAATATATATTTCTTTGGATTTAGGGAAATTCCATGTCTTCTACATCTCTTGAATATTTTTATCAAGTGGGATACATGGTCCCTTTTTTCATTAGAAAATATAGTAACATCATCAAGTTATACCACTACAAAATTAATAATCAATCATCTGAATGCGATTTCCATGGCTCTTTGAAAGGTTTCCCCTACATTGATTAGCCTGAATGACATTTTCTTATAGGCATAAATTATGCATTTTGTTCGGAAGGTAGTTTTCAATTGGTCATCATGGGAAAACAACACCTTATTATAACCAGAAAACCCATCTAACAGAGAGAGCATTTTAGAACCAGAGACACATTGTAGGATTTTCTCCATGGGTGACATAGGATAATTATCCTTTTATGAGTCCTTATTCAAGTTTATGAAGTCAACGCACAATCTAATGTCCCCATTCTTTTCCCTTACAAGTACAAGGTTAGATATCCATTGGGTGTGCTTGACTGGGAAAATAATTATTGATTCCAAGAGTTTATTCAGTTTAGCTTTTACCTGAGGTTCTAAGTTTTGATGCATCTTTCTTAACTTCTTTTGAACAGGATTTGTTTGAGGTTTCATTGGGATGATGTATTGAATGATTTTGGTATCATATGTCTTGAGGTCATCATATGTCTAGGAAAATATGTCTTTATATTCCTTGAATAACTTGATGAAGGATTTATTTTCAGTCGTGGAACAATTTTTCCAAGGTTGTCATTTTGTGGAATGTTGCTTGTTACAAGATTTATTACTTCAAACTACATGATTGAGATATTGGTTTTGTAGTTTGTCCCTTTCTTGAACTTGTTTTGGAGATCATAAATATTTTCAATCATTACCATATTTTGGGGGATGTTGTTGTTTGGAGTGACTTTGTTCCCCACTACTTGTTCAGTTGAGTCTGGTGAATTAGAATTCATAGCCAAATAACCTAAGATGTGTGAGAGAGGGTTTCTTACCAGTCCATACCTCATGTGGATTCTTGAAATATAGTGTTGATGAGGGTGACTGATTAACCATGTAACATGTAGTACCCACTACCTCTACCCACAATTCATGTCCTAACCTGACACCATTGAGCATGCACCTTGTTTTTTCCATCAGTGTCTTGTTCATCCTTTATGAAACTCACTTCCTACAAAATTATTTGAATTCATTTCCGCATAACTCTCCACCATTATCCGAACTCAACACCTTAATTCTTTTCTTAGTTTGATTCTCCACAAGAGCCTTAAACTCTTTAAACCTGTCAAAGACTTTAGATTTATTCTTGAGTAAATATATCCAAGTGTTCCTTAAAAATTCATCTATAAATGAGACATAGTACATAGATTTTCCCATTGATGGAACTAACACAGGTCCAAACACATCATTGTGCACCAACTATAAAATTCCCTCTTCCTTCTTTGTACCAGAGGTTAATCTTACCCAATTCTTCTTCCCATATGCACAATGTTCACATAAATCAAAATTCAAAGAGTAGTTAGGAATACCTCCAACCATACTTTTACCATGTAGTAGTCGAAATCCCTTCTCTCTGATATGCCCCAGTCTTTGATGCCACAACATATCCTTTTCTCCAAAGATTGTAGGATTTTTTTCTTCTTCGGCTCCATTCTCAGGAATAATGGAACTATTACACCCACCAATAATAGTGCTTCCTTCCAGCTTATAAAAAGTTCCAATCCGAACTCCCTTTAGCAAAACCATTTCTCCTCAAACCATCCTGCAGGTCTCTTTCTCAAACACTGTTTGTATCCCCACAACATACATTTTTCTTACAAAAAACAAATTTCTGGCCAATCCTAGGATGTTTAGAACACCAAGGAGTGTTATAATCCTACCATCCGTGAGATTCATCTTGAATTTTCCTCATCCTATGATTTTGGTTGTCAAATTCATCACTTAGGAAAACATCACCTCCATCATACCTTTCATATTCACATAAACACTCCCTATGGGGATTCATATGAAATGTTGCACCTAATTCAACTAGCCATGCTTCATGATCTGCATGCGTTCTTGAAAAATTAAAGTACACATCCCCTCCTTCTTCTGAGGAGGTTTTTGCTTCTGCAGAAGGAGCATCTTCATATCCTTTACCCCTTTCAACACTTTTGGATCTACAATGCTTCTTGCAGTTCCCTTCTTTTCCATATCTCCATCATACCATTACAGACTTCCTGGGAGATTTATATCTACCCTTAAATTTAGATCTCACACTTTAGTACTTAGATCTATTTGAGTATTTACTAGGAGCATTCTCTTGAAAATAATGCATATGTGCTTTATCCTTCCATGTTCTTCCGTCTCATCTGCTGTAATGTCCCTGATCTGGAACCCTTGGTAATTGTACATATAGGTTGGTTAGTTGATTAGTACCAAGTGTAAATGCATTAAATTTAGGGTGGTGATATTTTGGAATTAATTTTTGATGATGCACACATCGAAGTAGTGCGTGGAGAAGTGTTATCAAAGACAAGGTGCACATATTTTATGTGTTGTGTGCACCTAGGTAAGTGTGTACAATTGCATTATGTTGCACGCACTTGGGTAAGTGAACGATAATGATTGGAAGTGTGCAGATCTAAGTTATAAATATATATATATATATATATATATATATATATATATATATATATATATAT
>JASDQU010736918.1:161313-199849 GCA_032191745.1 Picea mariana | reverse complement strand
TTCCCATTGCAATGATGCTTTAAAATGTAATCCAGGATTCTTAATTTAGCTGTGAAGAATTGCAATTAGGGAGATTTCTTTCCTGTGATCTAATTCAGAACTTCAGTTCACTTCAGCAATTATCGATAGAATAATTTCTTTACTACAACACTAAATGCTTTTGAAGTTGAGCATATACAGTGCGTGGCTATCTTTGAAACAAAAGACTTCCCTGGGTTGATAATTTATGTTTCACTTGGTTGTTTGAAATTAATTAAGCAATTATAGTGACCAACAAGAGTCAAACCTTAGTGTGTCACTATAAGACTTTTTCCCTGGTGGAGTTAAGCCCCAGCTCGGGGGTGAACTGTTGCCGAAATATTATGAGAAACAAAGTGTTAAGAACCAAATATCAAAATAGCATAAAAAAACCTTAGAATAAGTACTCAACGCCTTAAAAAAGAGAGAATTTCAGATAATAAGCCTCTTCGAGGAGGAAACCTCCTTATACACCACATAAATTTACAAATACCAGATGATTCCAAATAAAAAGGTATCCTTGGTATATATAGGAGACTAGGAGTTACAATTAAAAATAATGGACCCAAGCTGACATAAATAAAATAACAATACTAATGTAATGTACCCGAATTAAGGGGTAATGTAATGTGCCCCAATTAAGGGGTAATGTGTCAAGATTTAGGGATTAACATGCCCCTCCCCTTCAGACAAGTGTTGTCCGCAATGCTTGAGTAATTTTGGATGCTTCTGTATAAAAAATTAATCTTCCCAAGTGGAATATTCAGCAGATATTTTATTCCACTTAATGAGATACTCTGAAATTGATCTATTCCTCAACTAGTGAATTCTTGTGTCGGTGATAACTTCAGGCTCCAATATGATTTTTCCTTCCTCGTCAAGTTTTGGAAATATAGTTTGAACTCGGATATTGTCACCTATAACCTTGTTTAAGCATGAAACATGGAAAACTGGGTGTACTCGCGAAGATGCAGACAACTCCAATTTGTATGCCATAGTACCAATCTTTTGCAACACCTTATAAGGGCCATATTACTTTGGTGATAATTTATTATCCTTCTTAGCTTGATTGAGGGAAATCTATTTGTATGGTTGTAGTCTTAAAAATACCGAATCCCCTACTTCAAAACTTATTTCACTACGATGATGATCTACTTGTTGTTTCATGCAATTATGTGCCATGGTCAGGTTGTCCTTTAAGAGTTGGAGAACTTCTTGTTGATGCTTTATGTGATCTTCCACGACTTGAACCTTAGATTTTTCTTTTAGAGAAAAAGTGATGAACAACGAGTGATATCCATAGAGTGCCATAAATGGTGTCATTTTTGTTGCAGTATGAAAGGAAGTGTTATACCACCATTCTGCCAAGGGTAACCACTTGAACCATTGTGTTTGTTTATCATAGAAAAATCAGCAAAGGGAGCCTTCCAAACATTTGTTCACTATCTTGGTTTGTCCATCAGATTGAGGATGATAAGATGAGCTATGAGCCAATTGAGTGCCCAAACAAGAAAATAATTCTATCCAAAATTTTCAAATGAAGATGAGATCTCTGTCACTTACAATAATCTTTGGGCTTTCATTTAGTTTTTGAATTGTCTCCATGAATACAGTGGAAACTATGCTACCTTTGAAAGGGTGAGAGAGTGCAAAAAAGTGTGTGTACTTGGTCAGTATATCAAGAATCGCCATGATGACACTCTTTCCTTCATACTTTAGTAACCCTGTGATGAAATCCATGGAAACCTCTTCCCAACACTGAATTGGCATGGATAATGGTTGTAAAATAACCTGCGGTCTTAATTATTTCCACCTTATTTTTTTGGAAAACCAAACATTTTGCCACAAACCTTTGAACATCATTTTTAAGGCCATCCTAAAAAAAAATCTTCTTGAACCTGTGGTAGGTTTTCAAAAATCTTGAGTGCCCTCCTACCAAAGAGGTGTGGAATTCTAAGAGTAACTTTTGTTTGATTTGGGAGATCTTGCATAAATATAAGAGATCTTTGTACCATAGTAAATCATTTTTCCATGGAATCCTACTGCAACCTTTGAATGAGAGTCCACAGTTTTTTCGTCATTCTTCCATTCATCTCTTGCTTATATTATACAATCAGGTTGGATGATCGATATAGAACAGAGAAAGGCCTCAACATCTTCATCCTTTCTTGAGAGTGAATATGCCACAAAAATTTTCTTCCCTTTTTTTGTAGATGATTTCAAAATCATAACCCAACATCTTGGTCAACCATTTTTGTTGTTCTTCTAAATATAGTCTTTGTTGCAAGAAGTATTTAAGACTATCATGATATGTTTTGACCTTGAATTGCCTACCTATTAGGTAAGGGCGCCATTGCTTCAATGCATGTAGTATTTTCATCATTTGCCACTCACAAATGGGTTTGTGTAAGTCCTTTCCCTTGAGTGGACGACTTTCAAAAGTAAGGGGCCTTCCTTCTTGCATTAGAACATTACCAATGCCATTTCCTGAGGCATCGCATTCCAAAATAAAAAAATTTTTAAGTCTATTGTGGTCAAGACAGGAGATTTGCACATCACCTCTTTAATTTGTTCAAAAGCTTGAGTTTCCTCTAGAGTCCATGAAAATGCATCCTTCTTAGTTAATGATGTTAAAGGTGCTGCTATTCTTCCATAGTTCCGAACAAAACTTGCGGTAGTAACCTGTGAAACCGAAAAATCCTTTAAGATTCTTCAATGTTTTGGGAATCAGATAGTCCATCATGGACTTAATCTTGTTAGGGTCTACCTTGACACCTTCATGAGATACAATATGACCCAAATACTCTACCTCCTTCACCCCAAAGAAACATTTGGATGGTTTGGCATATAGTTGTTTCTCCTTTAGTAGTTGTAGCACCCTGTCAACATGTCGAACATGATCCTCCCAAGACTTTCTATAGATTAGTATATCATCAAAAAATACTAACAAAAAATTTTGAAGGAAGGGCTTGAAAATGGAATTCATCAACCCTTTGAATGTGGAAGGTGCATTCGTAAGGCCAAAAGACATGAAAAAAAATTCATAATGGCCTTCATGAGTTCGAAATGTTTTTTTTGGGATATCTGCTTCCTTCATTCCAATCTGATGATACCCTGAATGAAGATCCAACTTTTTGAAGTATATTTATCCATTTAGTTCATCTAACAATTCATAAATGATGGGAATGGGAAACTTATCTTTAATAATGATCTTGTTGAGCTCTCTATAATATGGACACATATGCCCTAAGCCCTATTTCTTGAGTACCATTACCATCGGTGCAGAGTAAGAACTTTGGCTAGGTCTAATAATGCCAACCTCTAACATTTATTCAACCATTTTCTAAATTTCACTCTTCTAGGCATAAGGGTATATGTAAGGCTTGATGATCGGATGAACACTCCCAAGAATTAGGTGAATAACATGATCATGGTTTCGAGTGGGTGGAATACCTCTGGGAATATATTCAAATACTTTGGAATGCTTATCAATGATACCTTGGAGATATAGGGGAATAGATGGCTTAGATGTTTGAACATCTAGTGAGCATAGTTGTACAATTACACCCTGATGCCCCTTTTTCAATAATCGTGTCATGCCATTATATCTTATCAACTTACTGGGTTTCCCTGTGATACCCCTTAACTCAATTTCCTTTCCTTCCAATGAAAATTTCATGAAAAGTTATTGAAAATTAAAATCCATTGTTCCCAATGATTGTAATCATTAGAATCCTAGTACGATGTCAGCACCACCCATGGGTATAGCAATCATTGGACTATTCATTACATATTCCCCCTTAGTAATATTGATCTTATGGCATTTTCCTGAGCAATTGATAATTCCTCCATCTGCAATCATTACTTGAAACTCTAGCCTGGATATATAAAGCAATTGAGAGCTTTGGCTAATTTATAGTGAATACAATTATGAGTACTACCAGAATCAATTAGGACTATTACCTTTTTCTTTTTGATATATCCTTTGATATTGAGGGTTTGAGGAGTGTTAATTCCAGCCAATGCATTACATGATATGGTGGGAGTCAAATCTTCATAAGAAATCTATTCTACGCTTTTCATCTTGAGATGGTTCTTGTTCTTGTTCGTTTTCTTATTCCTCTTCACAATCTATGTAGAATAATTTCTTCTCACCACACTTATGTCCATTACTGTACTTGTTGCCACAATTAAAGCATAAACCTTTTGATTTTCTTTCCTCCAATTGTTGAGGTGTTTTAGGAGAAGGAACATTATTTTCTCGATAGATGTTAGGAGTGGTCCTTCTAGTAGCCATAGCCATATTTTTACTTTCAACATTTCTCGCCACCCTGAATGCATTCTCCAATGATTTGGGTTCCCAAAGGAGAACCTCATGTTGAATGCTATCCTTTAAATTTCATATGAATACATCAATCAGGTGCTCATATGGATTATCCCTTATCTTTATATTCAATCTTTGGAAGTTCTCAATGTGTTTTGCAACTAAACCCTTTTTCTTGAGATTTATCAATTGACTGAAAAAGGTATTTCTCCTTGTATCCTCATAGTGTGCTATCATTTATTCCATGAAAATTTTCCAAGTAACAAGTGATTTGCGAGAACAAAGTCGTCGATACCACACAAATTGATTGGGTTCTAAATATAAAGACGTGATTCATACCTTTTTGTGTATGGCACATCATGTAGATCAAATAACTACTCCATCTAGAGTATCCATGTGATTGGATCCTTGCCATCAAACTTCCTCATATCAATCTTAGGAAAGTGGTTGGTCTTCAACGCAAAGTTGGAGTTTCTCCAGTCTTGATTCATCTTCCTTGTGTCCTCATCATGAATTTCATGGGATACATTTTCACTTTCATGTGGCCTCTCTATTAGAAAAAATTTCAATCCTACCATGATATCCATTTTTAAACCATTCATCTTAGTAGTCATTATTGCTTCCAACTTAGCTTCAGTTGAATCCATCATCCCTTGTAGTTCATATTTTGTTACTGCCTTATTTTTTAAATCATTTATGTCTCTGTGCATTTCTTCACCTTCATCAAGAGTCCAAGTAGGATTATCTGAAGGCTTATTTGGTGTAGAAGTTCCCTTTTTTGGTGGCATGTTAGCCAAGTATCACTTTTAACCCTTGATTTTGAGGTGGTTCTACTAGATGATCTTTCTTCTGCTATATCTCCAAATATTTAGCCCTTATGGGCCTAAAATGTTTTTTCTATAGTTCTCTAATACATCTTATCTGCAACGCCACATGTCTGATCAAAATTGGATATGCCAAGTGGAAGTTATGGTAACTTCCCCACACCTTGCTGATTTTTTTCCCTTCTAGGAGAGCGTACTTGTAAAGAGTTCCAAGATCACAATATCTAGTATTTGATTTTGAAACTGGAACCATAAATACTACAGACTGTCCACTATCCAATGCAACCAGTATAACTTAATTTGGATACTCACTGAAGAAGATATCACTGTTTTACCTGGAACACCTATTTGAGACTAGTTAATATAACTAGTCAGCTACCCTATCTTACACAAGGTGTATCTACAAACATAAGATGACCCAGAAGATGAAAGTTTTATCACATCTACCTTGATAATTTCTCTTAATGGACTCCGATTTTCAAGGTCTGAAACATCATAAAAAATATTTTATAGAGAAAATTCTGTAATGACTAAATTCAAGATGATTCCAGAACCCTATCTTACATAGGTTATATATCTGAAAGTATAAGGCCTGAGGGGATGAAATTTGAACCCCAAGTACCTTGATCTGTATAATAAATATCCTCCAAGAGTTTCCTTTTGAAATGTCGTAGAAAACAAATTATAGCGAAAACCACAAGGTGTCTCAGATGAAGCAACGAAACTCCAAGACCTTGAGCTCTGATACCAAATGTTAAGAACCAAATATCAAAATAGCATAAAAAAAACTCAGAATAAGTGCTCAACGCCTTGACAAAGAGATAATTTCATATAATAAGCTTCTTCGAGAGGGAAACCTCCTTATAAACCACATAAATTTATAAATACCAGATGATTCCAAATAAAAAGGTCTCCTTAGTATTTATAGGAGACTAGGAGTTACAATTACAACTAATGGACCCAAGACGACATAAATAAAATAAAAATACTATTGTCATATGCCTAAATTAAGGGGTAATGTGCCAATATTTAGGGATTAACAAAAAATTTATGGCTGGGAGGAACGTCTGAGCTATGCACGTAGTTGGTGACTTTCATAAAAGATAAGTGTTCTTTATGTTCTTGTCGTTTTTACTGTGTGCAAATTTTTTTATGCTTGATATGGGTTAATTCTTATATGTAGTCACATATAAGTAATTGTTTTTATTATGTTTAATGATTCGTTCACTTGTAAGTATGATTCTTATAGCTTGTATTTGTAGTTTTCCGTGGATATTAAAAAAGTGGATAGTCTTTCTAGTTAAGTTAACTTTGTGATTTTGGTTATGAGTCATCAAGAAGAGGATTGAGTGGTCAGGTGCGCAAGAAAGTAACATGTGTGCATGGGAGGCTCAAATTTGTGTGTGTGTTTAAGGAAATAGACTCCAAGCACAATGAAATCAGTTTGGTGCATGATGGCTAGATGGATCTGCACGCGGATGTGTTGTGTGATGGTGTGTGCAGTTATTGAGTTACTTCTGCTACTTAAGGTTGTAATAGAAAGAGAATGTTGCTTCCACTTTTATAAGTTACGTGGTGTGACTCAAGCTTGGTATGAGCGTGATACTTCAAGTGATATTTCACGGAATTGTGTTAGAGTAGAGTCTGTGCAATGAAACTTCAGAGTAAAATTGCTCAGTAGTATGTTGGGGATGTCACAATTTGGTTGAATTAGAGCTACAAAAGTCGAAGAATGTGTGATGTGGCCCAGCCTAGGGTGGGTGGGGACATTAAAGTGTGGTATCAAAGCATGTGTAATATGGTAATGAGACTCAGTGGGAAACTGGGTATGTTAAATTGTGGTATTAAAGCCATTGGTTCAACACTGGACTTGTATGGGACATAGAATAGCATGAATAAATGTGTGCGCTAAGAATTGGTATTGCGCAGTGAAGAGTTTATTATTTCGCGGAAACCATTGGTGCGTGGTATACAGTTGTGATGCGCACAAAGACAATGATGTGCGGTTATGCACACTTGATTTTGGGATGTTAATCATATGAGAAATCCAAGGGAAGGATTCTGACAATATGGTGCAAATTTTTCATGTACTTGTTGCATGAAATCATCTAACAAATCTTAATTGGCTGCATATTTTGCATAATTTTCAGTGATTAAAGCAGGACAGAGTCGATGTGAAAGGTTAAAACCATGGAAGATGCATATAGGACTTACGGTCGTGATGATGAATTCGGGAATATATATGTTGGTTTGGGTGGTGATGGTACAAAATCCAAGGAAGAGCGCATGAATTTGGTAGAAACCATAAAGAGACTGTAGAAAGATGTCCAAAGTTATAAGGATGATAATGAGAGGCTTATGAGAGCCAAGGAACAACAAGATGACTTCAATATCAAATTGATGCAATGTCTAGACATAATAGAAAATAAGATGGATAAGGAGATATAGTTCAGTAGATCAAGAATTCACAGGTCTCATGATGAGAAAATAAGAGAAGAAAGAAGTGTTGGTAAGCATTCTTCCAGGAAAGCGTGCAATAGTTCGAGTCCATCTCCTATTAGAAATCATAAGAGAAGGACTAGGATGAACAAGATACATGGAGAAATGAATAAGATCAAGCCTTATACCTTTGATGGTGAGCACAAAAAGGACAAAGATGCAGAGACTTGGTTGTTGGGTATGAGGAAATACTTACAACTGCATAACTATTTTGCGCAAGAAAAGGGGAGAATTGCTATCTATCAGTCAAAAGGAAAGGCATCAATGTGGTGGGATCAATATGTCTAAGTGCAGCACATTGATGAGAAGAAAGTGACTTGGAGGGAGTTCAATAGGTATTTATAAAATAAATACTTAACCAAGTGGTACTATGACAAGAAAATGAAGGAGTTCTTTGAACTCAAGATGGGGAGCATGAGAATAGATGAGTATGAAATGAGAATATTAGAGTTGTTGAATTTTGTATATTTCATCAAGGATGCGAAGGTGAAGATTCAAAGTTACTTGAGTGGGTTTCCCTCATTTATTAGTGACAAGATACAATATGATGACCCTAAGACATTGGAAGAAACCATAAGGCACACCAAGTTTCTTTATGAGAAGCAAAGGGGAAGACTGAATTTCCAAAAGACTTGGGAAGATAACATGAAAATAAAGATGGAACAGAGGAAGAAGGGAGCCAAGCCACCATTTTTCAGAAATACTACGCAAGGAAAAACAACTATCCAGGAGCCCCGAATTTCAGAAATAGTGGGACAAAAGTCATGGAAACAACCTATGAAGTGTTGGGGTTATGGAAAAAACCATATGCACAAATATTTCCCTCAAAGAGGTGATAAAGTGAGATATTTTCATAGTGTATGACAAGTTGTGACAATTTAAAACATGATTAAAAATATGTCAAGGATTTACGTCACACTGGATAACAAGCAGGTTGAGTTTTAGTCACACATGATCGAGGTGGAAGGTAAGATTAAAGACCAACCCAATGCTATTTTAATTGACTTTGGAGATAGTCATAGTTATCTAGATCCTAATATGGTGGAAATACTCCATCTGTCGAGAAGCAATCTTGGAAAACCTTGGTTGGTGCAGTTAGTTATAGGAGAAAAGAGGAAAATCAATGAGATGGTTAAGGCATGTCCATTAGAGATGAATGGACTACGCACAAAGGTTGATTTGAATATCATACCTTTGGATTTGTATGATTGCCTCATTGGTATGGATTGGTGTTGGATATGTGTTATTATTTGCATGAGAAACGTGTCACATATTTAGGTGGTTTTCGGCACATGGTTTCTTTGCCGATGGTTTTCTATTTTCGGTTAAGGAATTAGGGTTGTTGACTAATCCAAGTCATTGGGTTAGGGTTTTGGATGTCATTGGATCCTATATGTATATTTTATTGTAAACAATGTATCATTATGAATGAATATAGAATATGTTGGTTTTCCTGGTTTGGGTTTCCAAGGGAAAAATCTCTATGTAATGTTTGTATTTTCCGTTGTATCCTTTATGTTCTTTCACTGAAAATATGTTTGCAATAAATATTGTACAAGGTTAAAATATACATTTGGTATCAGAGATTTGTTGGCTTTAGGGGGACGCATTTGTGGTCAAGGGTTTGGATTGGGACTGTGATAAGCCTTGTTATAGTGGGGGATATGTGATATTGAATTTTCAGGTGAAAAGAAATGGAAAACAATTCAAAAATGGAGATCGAGAAGTTTAATGGGAATTTTTTTTATCTATCGAAGCTCAAGATGGAAGATTTGTTGGTGGAAAGAGATCATTGGATTGCAGTAGATATAGGTACTGCACCTACAGGAACTTCAACAGATGACAGCTGGATCGGAAGGCAAAGAGCACAATCTAACTGTGTCTCACAAATTCAGTATTAATGAATGTGTCAGAGGAAGCTACAACCAAGGATTTATGGGATAAGTTAGGGAATTTGTATCAGTATAAGTCCCTAGTAAAAAAACTATTCCTAAGAAAGAAGTTGTATAACTTGAGGATGAGATATGGAGACTCGGTGGAAGAGAATTTGAATGCCTTCAATACTATGGTAAGTCGGTTAGTATCTATTGAGATTAAAAATTTAGATGAAGATAAATGTATCAGTTTACTATGTTCTTTATGAGACTTGTGGGATAGTCTGGTTGTGGCCATAGGTAGTAATACAACTTCCTTGAAGTTTGATGAAGTGGTCTCATCCTTGTTGTCATAAGAGATGAGATGAAAGAATATGGAAGGACAGAGCACATAAACATTATTTGCAAGAGCATGTTCCCGGGAAAGAAATAGATCTAAGTTCTCAAGTGGGATATCTAAGTCTAAGGGTAGATCTAAATCTCCTAGAAAGTTTGTAAAGGTATGTTGGAGATTTGGAAAATCAGGGCACTACAAGAAGTAGTGTAGATACAAAGTTGAGAAAAAGAAGGGATCTGAAGAATCTCCTTCTATAGAAGAAAAGACCTCCAAGGAAGAAGGAGGGGATGTGTACTTGGGCTCTTCAAGCACACATGCAGATCATGAGGCATGGTTGGTTGAATCTGGTGCATCCTTTCATATGACTCCCCATGGGGAGTGGTTCTGTGAATATCATGGATGATTTTAGGGGCTAAATTTCGCTCTTGGGCTAATTTTCCAAGGTTTTTCCAAAAACGAGATTCGCTATTTTAAAAATGATTTGCCCAAATTCTATAGGATAAAATTATTTCACCTTAAAAATCACCAAAAATTTATAAAAACTATATAAAATCCTTAGAAATTTGAATATTTTTACAAAAATATCGCCAAACATTTATAGTTGGCATATGAAGGATTAGTAAGATTCGCCAAGGTTTCTACATTTTAAAATAAATTTCCATCCTTAAAATCATCCTTGGTGAATATGAAAGGTATTATGGAGGCAATTTTTTCTTAAGTGATGATTCGACAAAAATGATCATAGGACGAGGAAAAGTCAATTTGAGGCTCATAGATGGAAGGATTAGAAAACTACCTGGTGTTCTACACATCCCAGGTTTGGCTAGAAATTTTATTTATGTAATCAAAATGGGCGATGCAGGGGTAAAAACAATATTTGAAAAGGAAACCTGTAGGATGGTTCGAGGAGCAATGGTGTTGTTGAAGGGAGTTCGGTTTGGAACTTTGTATAAGCTGCAAGGAAGCACTATTAGTGATGGGTGTAATAGTTCCATTGTTCTTGATATCGGAGTTGAAGAAGAAAGAACTCCTACAGTATCTGGAGAAAAGGTTATGTTGTGGCATCAAAGACTAGGGCATATTGGAGAGAAAGGTCTTCGACTACTACACGGTAAAGGTATGGTTGAAGGTATGTATAACTTCTCTCTAGATTTTGATTTCTGTGAACATTGTCTATATGGGAAGATGAATCAGGTAAGATTCCCCTTTGGTGCAATGAGGGCAAAAGGAATTTTACAACTAGTTCACAGTGATGTTTTTGAACCTGTGTTGGTCCCATCATTGGGAAAATCTGTGTACTATGTCTCATTTATAGATGACTTCTCAAGGAATACTTGGATATATATATATCCTCATGAATAAACCTGAAGTCTTTGACAAGTTTAAAGAATTTAAGGCTCTTGTTGAGAATTAAGGTGTTGAGGACAGATAATGGCGGAGAGTTCTATGGGAATGAATTTGAAGAATTATGTAATAAGTGCGGTATAGCAAGGCAGAAGACTACTCCATATAAACCTCAGCAGAATGGAGTTGCAGAAAGGATGAACATGACGTTGATGGAAAAAACAAGGTGCATGCTCAGTGGTGTCGGGTTAGGGAAAGAATTATGGATAGACGCAATGGGTATTGCATGTTACCGGGTCAATAGATCACTCTCATCAGCATTGGATGAATAGATTCCACAAGACATATGGATTGGTAAGGAACCTTCTCTCACACATATCAAGTTATTTGGCTATGATGCATATGTTCATGTTCCAAAGAAAAACAGGAGTAAGCTAGATAAGAAGGCTGAAAAGTGTATCTTTATTAGATATAAAGATGGTCTCAAAGGTTATAAGATTTGGAACCTAGAAACTAAGAAGGTAGTGTATATCCAAGATGTGGTATTTAGAGAAATGAAACGGGAAGTCCTGCCAATTAAGGAAGAACCAGAGAAAATAGAGTTTGATTTAAAGGATGATGAGTCAGACTCTACAGAAGAACAGGAATCAGAAGAAGAAGATACTCATACTCCAGTATTGAGGAGATCGGTTCGAGAAAGAAGGCTACCAGAAAGGTATACTCCATATGATTTATGTTCAAATTTTTCTTTGTCTATTATTGATGATGATCCTAGAACTGTCAGGGAGGCAGTGGATTCAGAGGATGCAAATCTCTGGAAAAGGGCCGTGGATGAAGAAATGGAATCTTTGGATAAGAATGAGGCTTGGGATCTAGTGAAGTTTCCGACTGGAAGAAATCCCATTAGCAACAAATGGGTATTTAAAAAGAAGTTGAATGCAGAAGGAAAAGTGGAGAAATAGAAAGCTTGGTTAGTAGAAAGGGGTTATTCTGAGGTTGAGGGAATTGATTTTGGTGATATTTTTTCTCTTGTTGCCAAGTTAACCTCTATATGATTTATGTTATCTGTTGTTGCTGCATTTGATTTTGAAGTAGAAAAAATGGATGTGAAGACAACATTCCTACATGAGGATCTGGAAGAAGAAATCTATATGAAGTAGCTAGAAGGATTTGTTGTGAAGGGAAAGAAGTAGCTGGTATGCAAGCTGAAAAAGTCCCTGTATGGTTTAAAACATTCACCAAGGATGTGGTATCAAAATTTTTATACTTATATGTTGGGACTTGTCTTCACAAGAAGCAAAGAGGATCACTATGTGTATTTTAAATTAATTGGTTATCATTTGATTTATTTAGTCTTGTATGTGGATGACATGTTGTTGATAGAAAACAACAAGGAGATTATCCAGGATGTGAAAACTCAATTGTCCTCTAAATTTGACATGAAGGATCTCAGTGCTTCAAATTTCATTTTGGGCATGGAAATTAAAAGAGATCGGAAAAAGAGGAAACTCTGGGTAAATAAGAGAAAATACGTCGAGACAATATTGTAGAGGTTTAATATGCAAGAATGTAAATCATTCAAGGTTCCTATTCCTGTTGGTGCAAAGTTATATGTGGATCAGTGTCCCAAGACACATGAAGAGGAGGAGGACATGTCTCGTGTTCCATATGCGAGTGCAGTTGGTAGTTTGATGTATGCAATGGTCTGTACTAGACCGGACATTGCACATGTAGTGGGAGTTTTCAGTAGGTATATGTCAAAACCAGTGAAGGAGCAATGGACAACAATAAATAGGGTTTTCAGGTATTTGTGTGTCACTGATAGCTATGGATTGTGCTACCAAGGAAGACCAGGATTGGAAAGAGTGGTGGATATACATGGCTTTGTGGATGCAGACTGGGTTGTAGATCTGGATTGTAGGAGATCTACAAGTGGGTATGTGTTTAACCTGCTTGGAGGTGCAATAAGTTGGATGAGAAAAAGACGGGTTGTCGTGGCACTTTCAACTACATAAATTGAATACATGGTAGCCACTCATGCAAGTAAGGAAGTAGGATGGTTACAAAGATTGTGTTTAGGTATTGGGTTGGTACAACAAGTTGTAAGGATAGATTGTGACAGTCAAAGTGCGATTTTTCTGGCGAAGAACCTGGCTTATCATTAAAAGACAAAGCATATTGATATTCAATATCACTTTGTGAGAGACATGATTGAAGAAAAGAAAGTATTTCCGATGAAGGTGGACACTTTGAAGAATGTTGCAGATTCATTAACAAAATCTGTGAGCACTGAGAAGTTCTCTTGGTGTAGAGGATCCATGGGCATTGTTGCTCTATATTGTTGACTATGTAACCTTGTAACCCCCTGTATGCAAAGAAAACAACAAGTGGGAGAATGTTGGGTATGTGTTATATTCTTTGCACGATAAGTAGTGTTATATTCTTTGCCTCGGGAAATGTGTCACATATTTAGGTGGTTTTTCGGCACATGGTTTCTTTGCTGATGGTTTTCTATTTTCGGTTAAGCAATTAAGGTTGTTGACTAATCCAAGTCATTGGGTTAGGGTTTTGGATGCCACTAGCTCCTATATGTATATTGTATTGTAAACAATGTATCACTATGAATGAATATATAATATGTTGGTTTTCCCGGTTTGGGTTTCCAATGGAAAAATCTATGTGTAATGTTTGTATTTTCCATTGTATCCTTTCTGTTTTTTTACTGAAAATATGTTTGCAGTAAATATTGTACAAGGTTAAAATTTACAATTGATTGGATGAGCACCATGTTGTACTGGATTGTTACAATAAGGCATTCACTTGTTTGGATGAGCAAGGAAACTTAAGATCAATTCAAGGAATTCCAAGAGTTGTGACTATCAGAGAAGTTTTGGCTTTACAGTTGAAGAAAAGTTACAGGAAAGGATATCAAGCATTCACAGCGCACATGGAAGAGGCACCTAAGGATAAAGTGCCAAGTGTTGAAGACTGTGCAGTTCTAAGAGAGTTTGAGGATGTCTTTAAAGAGATATCAGGATTGCCTTCGAAAAGAGATATTGACTTTTCTATAAATATGATGTTGGGAGCAGAACCTGTATCCAGGATTCCTTATAGGATGAGTATTCCAAAACTAAAGAAGTTGCAGATGCAACTTGAAGAGCTTCTGAAGAAGGGGTATATGCTCCCAAGTGTACTAGCAGGGTACTACAAAAGGTTTATTGAAGGATTCTTTATGGGACTAGCAGGGTACTAAAAAAGGTTTATTGAAGGATTCACAAAGATTTCACATCCAGCGACATGCCTATAGAAGAAAGGTGCACGATTTGAGTGGACCCTAGATTGTGCAATGAGTTTTCAACACTTGAATAGTTTTTTGATAAGTGCACCAATTTTGAGGATTGTTGATCTAGATGTAGACTTTGTTTTGTGCATGAATGCATGCAAGGAAGGACTTGGTGGAGTCCTAAGTCAGAATGGACTGGTGGTATGCTATGAATCAAGGAAGTTGAAAGAGCATGAAAGTATTTATGCTACGCATGACTTGGAATTGAAATCCATAGTGCATGATTTGAAGATGTGGCGACATTATCTCATGGAAAAAATATTTGAGCTAAGAACATACCATTGTGGTCTGAAGTATCTATTTGGACAATCAAGTTTGAATGTCAGACAAAGCAGGTGGCTAGAGTTCCTCACTGAGTATGACTTTGACATAAATCATATCAGAGGAAAAGAGAACAAGGTGGATGACACACTCAGTAGGAGGATGCAAGAAATGCATGCTACATCCATTAACATGTACCATATAGATTTGTGCAATGAAATTTTGGAAGTTTCCAAATCAGATCTGCACTATATGGATATAAGTGTGAATTTACAACAAAGTATGTCACAACCGAAGTTTGAAGGTTATGAGTTGAGAAAGGATGGGATCCTCATGTATAGACGCAGATTCTATGTGCCAAATGATTAGGAGTTGAAGGGATTGATTTTATCATAGGTGCATAAGGTTCCTTATGTTGGACATCCAGGTTACCAACAAACAATTGTCACAGTCAAGAAGAAATACTTTTGGCAAGGTATGAAAACGGAAGTTGTAGATTTCATTGTGATATGTCTCGAATGTCAGAAGGTCAAGGCTTAGCACAGACATCCAACTGATTTTCTATAGCCCTTTCCAATTCCTAAGTGGAAGTGGGAAATGGTGACCACAGAATTTATAAATAAGTTTCCTAGGACTGCTAAGCACCATGATTCTATTATGGTGGCGATGGACAAGCTTACTAAAGCTTCCCATTTTGTTCCTAGTAAAGTCAACTTACAAGACACCTGACATTGTTGATTTATACATATGTGAAATTGCTAAGTTGCATGGTATACCTAAGACAATTGTGTCTGATAGAGATTCCAAGTTCACCTCGAACTTTTGGAAAGGTATATTTAAAGGATTTCGGACAAATCTAAATTTCAACATAGCATATCACCTTGACTCAAATGGTCAAACAAAGAGGGTAAATCGGGTAATTGAAGATATGATAAGGATATATGTGATGGATAAGCCATCAAAATGGGAAGACTACCTTCATTTGGTAGAGTTTTCTTACAACAATGGGTATCAAACATATTTAAATATGAGCCCATTTGAGGCACTTTATGGTAGAAAGTGCAACATGTCAGTGAGTTGGGACAACCCAACAGACTGCATAGTAGTTGGGCCATATCTACTCTTGGAATTGGAGGAGTAGATGGTAAAGATAACAAAGAATTTAAAGGTTGCCCAAGATAGGCAGAAAATTTGTGCAAATAAAGACAGAACCCACGGAGAGTTTAAAGTGGGTGATCACATGTTTCTGAAAGTGAAGGCCAGGCGCAATTCCCTAAAGTTGGGAAATTGTTCTAAGTTAGTAGCGCACTATTGCGGGCCATTTGAAATCCTTGAAAGGATTGATCATGTTACTTATATGATTTCATTTTCTATGTCCTTGTGTATTCACAATGTTTCCCATGTTTCATTGCTTAAGAAGTATGTACCTGATGCTAATCATATTATTGATTGGAATGTGATTCAGGTGGAGCCAGAAGGTGGATTTCAAGTGTGATCGGTTTGCATATTAGATCGAAAATTCAAGCAGCTCCTGAATCAAGTCATGGATTTGGTAAAGATATAATGGACCTGGTATGGTCTTAAGGATGCAACCTAGGAGCACAAGGACTCTATGCGAGCAGAGTATCCTCGTCTTTTTGAAATTTTGTATGTACATGTGTATAGGATGCACTAAGGACAGTGCATAAATAAGGGGGAGGGGATTGTAATGTCCCTGACCTGAAACCCTTGGTAATTGTACATATAGGCTAGTGAGTTGATTGGTACTAAGTGTAAATGCATGAAAATTTAGGTTGGTGAGCCATTGGCTTTAAGTTTTGATGATGTGTGCATCAGAGTAGTGCACGGAGAAGTGTTATCAACGACAGGGTGCGCACATTTTATGTGTTGTGCACACCTGGGTAAGTGCACACATTGCATTATGTTGCACGCACTTGTGTAAGTGCATAGTAATGACTGGAAGTACACGGAGCTAAGTTTATGTGTGTGTGTGTGTGTGTGTGTGTGTGTGTTTTGAGGCCGAAGAGCCTGTGTGACTATTGGGATAGTAAGTCAGGACGCAAATAGATCAATGCGCCTATCCATGTAAATATAATCATGATTATTAATATAATATTGCATCATTGCGCGCATACAAAATCAGACAAAAAGAGATGGGGGGATGACTCCACCGAAAAAGGGAAAAGGGGGGGGGGGGATATTTTAATAATATTTTTGGAAAAGTGTAATGTAGATATATTTTTATCTTAAGTTCCTGAGGGTAGGGAACGAGTCACCAAGTGGCTTAAAACTAGTTTTGAAGGTGAAAAGTGTCATGTGGAAGACATACAATATATATTGTTGGCCTTAGTGTATTTTGGGGAGGATTGCATTATTATGGATGTTGTAGGCTCTCGTGAGCATAAAGGGGTCGAACTGTATGGAAAAATCTGATTATTACCTTATTTGCACAAAGAATCTTGTAAGGAGTTGAGTGGTTGTAATCTGAGTTTACTTTTGATTAGATGGGTTGAAAGACCTTGAGAAATATCTCTGGGTGAGAGATTGGTTGTTGAKAAGTGGTTGTCAGACCCAGGAGCGCACTCTCCAAGTGAGAGTATTGCTAAGAATTGTTACCTAGTGCACTGAGCATTAGTTGCAGGGCTCAAAGACTTCATGTCCGACCTATTGTTGGCAACCCTGGGAGGGGAAGTGGGGCAGCCAAAGGACTGTTGAGCAAATAAGGGGAACACTTCCTTGGGTTTGATAGGTGCATGGGGAATGAGGGACTGTGGGCTAGTTGCGGTAGCGAGAACCTAAGACTGAGCAATTTTGTTGAGATTCAGACCTTAGTGTGTCACTAGAAGTATTTTTCTATAGTGGACTTGAGCCCCAGCTTGAGGGTGACCTATTTCCAAAAGCTTATGAGAAACAAGATCTATGGATGGGATGAAAATCTAAGTTATGCACACAATTAGTGACTTTCATAAAAGATAAGTGTTATTTATGTGCTTGTCTTTTTTACTATGTGCATATTTGTCTATGCTTGATATCGGTTAATTCTTATATGTAGTCATATATAAGTACTTGTTGTTATTTTTTTTAATGATTATTGCACCTATAAGTATGATGCTTATAACCTGTATTTGTAGTTGTGTGTGGAGATGAAAAATGTGGATAGTCTTTTCAGTTAAGTTAACATTTTTATTTTGGTTATGAGTCATCAAGAAGAGGATTGAGTGGTCGGGTGTGTAGGAAAGTAACATGTGTGCACAGGAGGATGAAACATTTGTGTGTGTTTAAGAAAACTGACTCTGCGCACAATGAAATCAATTTGTGCATGACGCCTAGATGGATGTGCGCACGGTTGTGTTGTGTGATCAATATGTTGGTTCACGCAGTTATTGAGTTACTTCCATTGCTTAAGTTTGTATTAGAAAGATAACGCTTTTATAAGTTACGTGGCGCAACTCAAGCTTGGGTTGAGCATGATACTTCAAGTGATATTGCACGGACTTGTGTTAGAGTAGAATCTGCATAGTGAGACCTTAAAGTAACATTGCTCAATAGTATGTTGGGGATGTTATAGTTTGGTTGACTTAGAGCTACAAAAGTTGAGGAATGTGTGACGTAGCCCTTCCTGGGGTGGTTGGGGACAGTACATTGTGGTATCAAAGTATGTGTAAGGTGGTAATGGGACTCAGTGGGGCACTAGGTACATTACATCTCCTCTGAAAACAAGGATGAGACCACATCATTGAAAATTAAAGCAGTTGTATTACTACCTATGGCCACAACCAGACTATCCCATGAGTCTGGTAAAGAGTGCAATAAACTAATACACTTGTCTTCAACAGAAATCTTAATATCAATAGATAATAGTTGACTTACCATAGTATTGAATGCATTCAGACGCTTTGTCACTGAGTCTCCATCTTTCATCATTAGGTTATACAACTTATTCCGTAGCAACAATTTTTTTATGAGGGACTTTGACTGATACAAAGTCCCCAACTTATCCCATAATTACTTAGTTGTAGCTTCCCCTGACACACTCAGTAATATTGAATCCAAGAGACACAACCGGATTGTGCTCTTTGCCTTCTGATCCAAAATTTTCCATTATTTTGTCGACATTCTTGTAAATGCAATACCTAGATCCATGCGATCCACTTATCTTTGTCCCTCAATAGATCTTCCATATTGAGCTTCCACATCTCAAAACTTTGTCCATTAAATTTCTCTATCTCTATTTTCGAACTATTCACCATTTCTTTTCACCTTAAGAATCAATATTGTAGATCACCCACTGTAAGAAGGTTTATCATAGACCCAAGAAAAAACCTTAGCCACAAAGTGTCCCCTTTTAGCCAATAATTGCTCTAATACCAAATATAGATTTTAATCTTATACAATTAATTACTGCAAATAGATTCTTAATAAATAAATAAAAGACATAATGACACACACACACACATACATTACACATAGATTTTTACCCTAGAAACCCAAACCGAGAAATCCAACAACATGTTTAGAGCCACACCTCTAATATTCTATTCATCATCTTCATTGTTTACAATACAATATACATATAGGATCCTGTGGCATCCAAAACCCTAATCCATTGACCTGGATTAGTCAAAAACACTATTTTCTTAACCGAAATTAGAAAACCATCATCGAAAACCATGTGTTGAAATAACGCCAAAAACGGATGCAAAAGCCTGCCACCCCCTGAGTCTTTCATATCAATGTATAGTACATGGGACCAATCTTGCAAAGAATATAACACATACCCAACATACAAGATTCAACTCAAATCATGACATCAACATCAACCTATATGCCAACAACAACTTCAGTATCAACATCAACCTCCATGTTAGCTCCAGTTTCCACGCCATCACCCATTTCCTCGATGACTTTCACTTCTATGTCAAACATACCTTTTGCAACTACCTCAGCAAAAAATCTAGCACAACGTGGGACAAATAAGCTAGAAAAGAAGAAAAATGTTTAACATGTTTTCAAAAAAAACGTTATGATAGTTGTCCCAAAAAAAAGGGAATCTACTTTCACCATTACTTATATTTTGGGAAATGGTTAAAACGGTTAAGCAAGGAATATAAAGAGAAGAATCAAAGAAGAAGAATGAGTCATTATTAGACTGATCACGAGAATTTACTTCAGCAGCAGTCTTATTGATCATGAACTTTATTTTATTCCTATAGTTACATGTTTTTCTTACACAGAGGATCCATCCCTTGTTTCATCAACATTGTTATTACTTTGTTACTTTGTTTTTCACAAAGACTCTAAAACTTTGAGAAAGAATCTTGAGATTTACTCTCAGAACAACTTTGTCATAAGGATCTATGATTTCAATCAATTGAAGTTTATAAAATAAGTCACCTGTTAAATTTTGTAAATTTTTGTGTTTAGGATTTTATGTGATATTCTCAATTTCTCTCATTTTTTGTGGTTTTGTTTTACATTATTTACTACTATCTTATCGCAAACATGAAAGTATTTTGAATGTAATGTTAAAGAATTTTAGAAATTTATTTTTGTTTTAAAATTTGAGGAATCAGTTCCACTCTTCTTTATGAAAACAACCAATTAATAGTATCTTCATTTTTATGTTTATTTTCAATCTATTTCAACTTATTTAAAAAAGTTTATGATATGGGAATATGGTGCCCTTTGCGAAAGTTCAAAACTCTTTTTCCGTTAAATTGTTTCAGAACTTTTGAAATAAAATTCAGATCTTATAACATTAATTATCTTCAAACTAATTGAAAATAAAATATTTATTAAATTTACATATTAAAATTTAATCCTTTAGCTATTGAATTCTTTCAGTAAAGCCTAGAGTGGGGAAGATATTTTCGTCCATAAAATGCTTTGGCATTGTTTGTTTATTGAAGAACAACACGTCTAAATAAATAATCTATGTAATAAACGGCATATAATATAAATTTATTTTGGTTAAAGTATGAAATCATAATTCTAAAGTCCCGTACCAAATATTCCACGCAATCTCAATTTTCCTTGCTCCAACAAAGTGTCACATTTACTTTTTATATTATTACATATCTTGTCGTCGTCACCTAATATGTGTATTAGAATATGATTGTATTAACCTACTTTATAAAGATTTTTAATTAAAACGAAAAATTGGGATAAGAGTTTTAACTTTTTAATGCGATTATTAAAACGAAAAAATTGGGTTAAGAGTTTTTAATTTTTTTTAATGCGAGTATTGTGTTAGTGGATTAGGTGTATAGATTGGGTTGTGTTAGTGGATTAGGTGTTTAGGTTGGGTATCAGAATTGTCTACACACGTCTCCTACTTAAACCTTGAAAAATAAAATCAAAATCTAAGTAGTTTTGATATTTTATTAAAAACAAAAACATAAAATAAATTTAAACATATTTTAGAGAAATCAAAATATCAACTTAATCACATTGTAAGGATTTTCATGTAAGTGTATGTATTAATGAATTTGATGTGAATGCATGCCTTATTAGTTTTTGCCTCGTCTCAGGGACTATAGCGAAGATTGTCAATGAGGAAAATGGCGTCGTTGTTCACTGAATTTGCTAAGGTAAAATAGTTGTTTGAGCACACATCTCTAATGAGAATGGAAAATGGGGTGTCATAAAATTACTTCAATAAATAATACATAAATAATACATCTCTACTGAGAATGGGTTTCCAGATTATTAAATTGATGGTTGGGATTCATTGTTTGGGAATATCTTAATCATATTCATTAAATTGAGGACTTCGATTTAATCGATTAACAATTATTCACTTGATAATCACAACGTTATCAATTAGTTGCTAACTTGGTTGTAACATTCAAGCCAAACACTTACCATGTTGTAACTCAGTACCAACTTTGACAAATCGCAATGACGCTCTTCAAGAAATTCAGAGTTTGCAAAACGAACTTGTCTCTTTTTCTTGCCAGATGTTTGATGTCGAGGTAATTTTGATTTCTATACTTTTAGTAAACGGCTGAGAGAAGACAATTGTAGGTTGTGGGCGTTTGGAATGCTCTCCGATATGAATAGAACACATGAGGTTGGCCATGAAGACGGTAATATGACATAGTAGGGTGGCCAGAGGGCATGAGAGGGCATGCTTTGAACAGGGTAAAAGCTCAATTGTAACGAAATAACTGGCTCCAAACAAAGACTACTACGAGGCAGGAACTAGCTGCTTTGCAACTATTTCCCTTGTTAACATTAAAGTAAGATTGAAAAAAAAGTTAAAATATCATTAGTTTCCAACGAGGGGATTATAATTTGTGTTCTTTCCACAAATCCCTTCTTCGCCTTTCCCTGGTTAACATTAAAGTTAGATTGAAAAAAAGTTTTAATTATCATTATTTTCCAACGAGGGGATTATGATTTATGTTCCTTCCACAAATCCCTTCTTTGCCCTCTTCAAAATATGCTCAACATTGTCAAAATTGTTACTTAAAATACATGTATGTTACTATTGTTTCAACGATGTTTTGACAAAGTATGTGGATGACTTTCAAATAAAGTAGGTGAGACATTGTGATCTTTACATTGTCATAGATATTTCACCTAACAATTCTTCACAATATATCCTACAACCTTCTTCAAAATATTGTGAGGTTATCCTATATTACATGGCTTTTACTTATTATTAGTCCCTCCCAAAGGTGGTATAGAGGGACTATAGCGATCAATAATTCGTTGACTTCATATTAGTTTTTCCTTTGACCACAAATATTTGCATAATATCTATTGTTGGAACTAGGGAACTAAAAACATTGATTTTTATATAATAAAAAGTACCATATATGTCATGATCTGATTGGATAACAGATTGGAGGTCTTATTGCCAGCTTCACTATTCCCAATGTTTTATATGTTAGCATATCCAAATTTTTTGATCATATGCGGTATTTTTGAATCATATATTTTCTTATGTATTGTTTGAAGGTGGATTAATGCTAGCATTAGTTCAAATGTTTGTCTTAGCATTTTCTACTAGCTAAATTTATCCCAATGTTTGATATGCTAGCATATCCAAAGTTTTTTGATCATGTATGGTCTCTCTGAGCTGTTATTATTTTTTTGTTGAAATGTTTGGATATCCAAACATTTAAATAGTCATTTTTTTTTTTATAAGTTGATTTCATATTAGTTTGTCATTCGAATAGATTCTCTACTTTTCGAACTATTTTTACTAATTTTATTTTATTATTGTTATAAAATAATATAATAAATGTTTATTTAGTGTTTATTTTTTTGGAGAAGTGGAATCAGCTTTGCCAGGGTTCTATCCTAACACCAGACGCGCGCCGCCTCTCAATACTTCTGCGGCCATGGAGGCCGAGGGAGGGGAGCCACAGGCCCCCTCCTACAACTCAGTCATCGCTAGGGAGCACAACGCCCATCATTCCAAGAGGCCGACCTTCAAACTCCCACCAGACATGCAGCGAATCCTCTAGGAAGACGAGATGTCGACAGAAAAACCAATCGATATAGATCCAGCATGCAGCAACAACAAAACTAATCGCACTTGGGAACTCGGTAAATGTATTCTACAAGCCCCAATTGCCCCGAAATACAACATCAGCTCTTTAAGAATCGAAGAACAGAAACAATACATGAGGGATTTTGCTCTGGTTGGAAAAATTTTAGGGCTACGGCCTTCAGAAAAAGACCTAATCAAATGGATACAGCACTGGTGGAAACCCAAGGGCCACTACGACCTCCAACTAGGACCAAAAGGCTTCTTCACAATCATCTTGCATAATCTGGAAGACATGAATAAGATATTTGAGGGCAGACCATACTTCTACAATTCGGCCGGCCTCTTCCTCCATTTCTGGAAGGAGCATTTCAACCCCAAAAAGGAGGACTTCACGCATGCACCAGTCTGGTTGAGACTCTACTCACTCCCACAGGAATTCTGGCTGGAAGAGATTCTGGCAGGGATAGGAAACACAATCAGCATCTACATCAAAGCTTCAGAAGCAACCAAGCAACGAAGGTACACAGCCTACACCCGTATTTGTGTTTACTTGAATATCTGTAAACCCCTCCCAGCAGCCATTACCCTCGACTATGAGCACATCCCCTTTAGGTGTAGGAAATGCCATGAGCACGGACATCTCTTCCACGAATGCCCTTTAAATAATCATACCAAACCCTCCATGGAAGACCCTGAAAAATCCAAAGACGGCTTCATCCCACTCACGGGTAGGCGCAAGCTTCAAGCCAAGAAGGAACCCACACAAGCCCCTCTGAAGACCCCTTTACCTACAACCAAGAACCCTTTTAACGCCCTCCAAACCCCGGATGACCTACCTTTCTCCTCAACGGTACCAAGGCAAGATCTCACTAAAGACCAAGGCACAATGAATCCCAAAGTTCTAGTCCAGGATCCCTCCCAACCACCACCCTCTGACTCCTCCCTTCCCGCTACTCTTGGACCAGAGATGGGAGACCCAAACACAAACCTAGAGGATCAGGAGCTCACCGGTATTGACATGGTGCACCTGGAGCAGGCTTACCGTAAGCAACAATTATACACAATACCACTAGATCAGCTGCGTAAGGTGGACAAAGTCTTTCTCAACTCCTCATCAGGGGCTTCGACCAGAGCTAATGCGAACCTTGGAATCCAAAAAGGAACATCAAAGGATCAACACAAAATAACAAAAGAAGAAAAGAAAAGGGGCAGAAAACTGAAACACCAACTCATTCAGGATGTCGGGAACTTCCTTGTCAACTCAGGTCAGATACATCTGATCTCAGATAGCTTCCCTCCTCTCCAACACCCATCCTCCTCATGAAGATACAAACCTGGAATATACGGGGCCTGAATGCCAAAAATAAACAGGATATACTCATAGAAAGAATCAAGAAGGAACAGCCAGACATTCTCATTTGGCAAGAAACGAAATGCACGGGAAAGGAGGCTTCCTCCACCCTACAAAAATGTTGGAAACATGCCAACCACGTAGAAATCGATGCCAAAGGATTAGCTGGGGGTTTAGCTATAATGTGGAATCCATCCACAGTTTTGTTGGGCGACTTCTTCACCTCCAAATGGACCACCACTGCCTCCTTTCGACTCATTGGATCGAACAAATCCGGTTACATCACCAACGCTTACAGTCCTACCACACCAGGTGAAAAGGACATCTTCCTCAAGCACTTGGATTGGTTAGTTGATCACATCAACCCCCACAGATGGATCCTAGGGGGAGACTTCAACATAATCACAGGGCTGGAGGAGAAAAAGGGAGGTACGCGCACTTTAGGAATAGACAGTGAGCATTTCAACACCTTCATTAGTCTAAAAAATATCATTGATGTCAGTACAAACAATGGTCTGTATAGATGGACTAATAGGCGCTTAGGGGACCAACAAGTGTCTAGCAGACTAGACCACTTCCTCCTGTCAGAAATAGTTATGTTGGATGGCTTAGCTTGGAATGCTACAATCATCAACTCCCCGGGCTCTGATCATTGGCCGATCCTCCTCACCATTAATATCACGGGCACTCCTGAAAGGAATCCCTTTTGCTTCAATAAATTTTGGTTGACACACCCAGACTTCCAAGAAAACATCAAAACGTGGTGGGAAGAAGCAACCATACCCAGAGGGACCCCCATGTACAGATTTCAACAAAGGTTGAAGAATCTCAAACAACATCTAAAAGTCTGGAATAAAGCCACTTTCAGCAACATCTTTCAAGCCCAGGAGAACCTCCAACAACAAATTCAATGTCTAGAACAACAGCTCCGACAGCATGGCCTTACGGATGCCCTAAAACACCAGGAAAAGCAACTAAACAATCAGTTAGCCGAAAGAAGAGCGCAGGAGGAAATCCTCTGGAGGCAAAAATTGTGCATACAATGGCTAATAGAGGGGGAAAGAAACACCAAATTTTTCCACAGATCCATGGTCCAGCAACGTCAAACGAATCACATCACCCACCTCATTTCGGACTAGGGAACAAAAATTCAACAACACTCTGACATTGAGAAGGAAATACTCTCCTACTATAAAAACCTCCTCTTTGAACCTCCTATATATCGATCTCATGCAATCAACAACATCCTCGGGAACATCCCCAAGGAGGTAACCAAGGAGAAAAATGAGGCACTCACGAGACCAATAACTCAGAAAGAGGTTGATCAATCCCTACGGGACACACCTATAGGCAAAGCACCAGAACTGGATGGGTTCACCCCAGATTTCTTCCACCATTGCTAGAGCATCATCCGTGAGGATGTTTGGGAAATAATCGAGGACTCAAGAAAATCAGGTCAAGTCCTCCAAGCCCTCAACGCCACCTTTCTCACACTCATCCCCAAAGAAAACCACACCACCTCCCCAGCGCACTTTTTTCCCATCACCCTCTGCAATGTCATCTACAAGCTCCTAACAAAGATTATTGCCACCCGCCTCAAGCCCATCCTACCCTTCATCATCGCGTGAGAACAGATCGGTTACGTGGAAGGAAGACAAATTCTGGACAGTATCATTCTGGCTCACGAAGTGATACACTCACTCCACTCTACAAAAACTCCAGGTATGCTTCTAAAACTAGATCTTTCAAAATCTTTCGATAAAATAAGTTGGGATTACTTGAGATCCACCCTCCTGGCCTTCAGCTTTGACCCCACATGGGTCTCTTGGATAGTCAAGCTCACTTCTTCTGCTCTATTTTCCATTCTGATCAACGAAGTCCCATCTAACCCCTTCATGCCCACCAGAGGCATAAGACAGGGGAACCCTCTCTCCCCCTTCCTCTTCATAATCCTGGCAGAGGGACTCAACAGAACCCTTAAGGCGACCATTTCAGACCGCTCCCTTTCAGGCCTCATAATCCATGGTTTATCGCCCCCTATCTCCCATAGTCAATTTGTTGATGACTCTCTCCTAATGGGGGTACCTACAGTGCATGAAGCCCTCCGCCTCAAGTCAATCATCAACCTCTTATGTGAAGCCTCAAGAATGGATGTGAACCTTGCCAAATCAGAGATCTTCTTTTTCAACATGCCTGCTGAAATCCAGCACCACCTCACGCTCCTACTGGGCTTCACCCGCAACACTCTACCTTCCACTTATCTAGGGATCCCCCTCATAGAAAATCCGTTAAAAAATTTAGCTTGGGATTCTATACTCTCCAAATTTCGCAAAAAACTCTCATTGTGGACCTTCCACTCCCTCAATCTGCCTGGACGCCTCATCCTTCTCAAGTCTGTCCTTCAAGCTCTACCAGTCTATGCCTTCTCTGCTCTAGCAACTCCGAATTTCATCCTCACGACATTAAGAAATATCCAAAGGTGCTTTCTGTGGCAAGGCACCAAGGAAGAACGCAAAATAACCCTCGTAAGTTGGCAAAAAGTCTGCAAACCAAAGAAAGAAGGGGGACTAGGCCTTAGAGACCCATCCATTCTTAATAAGATCCTCAACACAAAAATTTGGTGGAGATGGTTAAAGCGACCGAAAGACCTTTGGGCACGCTTATGGAGGAAAAAATACACCCCCACAACCCAAGAAAAAGAACTCATAAGATGGAATGGACAGCTTCCAGGCTCTCTCATCTAGAACACAGCTAGAAACAACAGGGGTCTCATTGTAGAACACTCTTTCTGGGAGATACAAAATGGCACCTCGACCCTCTATTGGGGGGACTCCTGGCAACAACTTCCCGCCCTACACAAAGACCCACAGTTGAGCGTCTTCCTCTCCCATACCACAAAAGCAGGTCTCATCAAAGTAGAGGACTACTGGCACCCTGCAAGAAATCGGGACATTTGGTGCAATTGGAAAAACACCCACGAAGCCTTGAAAATTCCCAACGAAATCAACATCCAACCTTTACTAGATCACTTGAGGGAAAGGAAAATCCTAAACCAACAAGGCAATGACATTCTTAGATGGTGACATACCTCCACAAGTACCTTCAACATCCAAGAGGCATACAGGCTTAAAGATGGGCATGACTCCCTACCGACAGAGGCAATCTGGAGCAAGATCTGGGAAACAAACTCATGGCCAAAAATCAGTACCTTTCTTTGGCTAACTGTGCATAGTAGCATCCTCACTTGGGATAATTTAAGAAAAAGGGGATTTATAGGACCTTCTTGGTGCCAACTCTGTGGTTCAAAGGAGGAAACACAAAACCATCTCCTAAATATCTGCCCCTACAGCTCAAATATCTGGGATCACAGTGCTAGCCTCATGTGCACCATGGACAGGAAGCGTATAGGCATTCGGGAAACCTTAGAATCTTGGTGCACCTCGATTTTCCACTCCCCTATCCTCAACAAAATCTAGCATCTTCTACCGGGCTTCATCCTCTGGAAAATATGGAAAGAAAGAAATCGGTGAATCTTCGAATCTGAGACTAAACCTTGGCAGTTGGTCTGGGAAAGTATTCACTCCAACATCAAAGAAACAATCACCCTCCATCCCTGGAAAGATCAAGACTGGAACTGCCCGACAAACGAACGCATCATCCTCCATCATTGGAAACTTCAACCACATTCCATGCCCATCGACTGTGGCACCAAGACACATCGTGAGCCAAGTCCCAAAAAGTGGAAGGTGCCAGAAACAGGGTACCACAAGATGAATTTTGATGGGGCCTCCAAAGGGAATCCAAGCCCGGTTGGTTATGGAGCAGTGATTCGCAACAACAAAGGGGAAATCTTACATGTTGTAGCGGGAAATATTGGGCACAACACCAACAATGCTGCAGAAATATGGGGTCTCCTCAGAGGTCTGCAAGCAGCCAAAGACCAAGAGCTCTTCCCAATCATCGCAGAAGGAGACTCTCAAATTGTCATACATCTCCTTAGCTGACTCCTGAATGGAGATGACCTGGAGAAAATCTCCCCTAGTTGGAGACTTATAAATGGGCTCCTAAGAATAAAATCCCTTCTACAACCCAACTGGGTAATCCTGCCATCCCACATTAGAAGGAAAACAAACCAAGTGGCTGACTTGTTGGTAAATTATGGAGTGGATTTGACCGAACGAGAATTCTCATGTACCCTGACCTCCACTAACTCCCACCCTTGGGTAATAGCTTGCAGAACCATTGCAAGAACCAAAGATCGTCCCCCGGATGGGGTGATATCGGGCGGTATGTGTGCACAAGACATGAAGAGGCCAACCGACCTGCTAGTCAGCTAGTTGGCACTCACAGGTACCAACATGTCCCATCCCCCTCCAGGCATTTCACCTCGCAATTTAAGCCTCCACGCCGCCACCATGTTGAACCTTTAGGCCAGCAGCCCATTGCATGAGATGGAGATCTTGCAGGGTGAGAGTGCGCATGGAGAGACACACGTCACCTCAACGGTCACCTTGTCATCCCGGACCAGGAGCCCTCATAGCCGAATTCAAGGGCATTTTCACTCTATTATCTCCCAACGCCTCCCCCCCTCTTCACAGGTTTTTGTTGATCTTCAAGCTCTGTGCATCCACCCTCCCAGCGATGACATCCCTTATGCCATGCCCGAGAGGCAAGTCTAGAAGAGGTGCATCCAGGTACGCAACCAGGGGTAGGAAAATGCCAAATTCATCCCACCTCTCGGACACTGAAATGCATTGCGCTGATATCCCTCCAGTTTTTTATGCTCTTCCAATCCTGCCTCCTATGTTATCTCATGCTCTAGCAGAGACGCAGATTGAAGCCACTCAAGAACTCTCACCTCTTTCTAATGATTATGGCTGCCAGGTTGAATGGTTTGACGCCTTCGGAAACTCCCTGGGCTACGCACCACCCCCACCCTCTCCTCCTCCACTGAGACAACTTTCTCCCGACTTCAACCTGTTGCACTACCTTTCTGAAGCCACCTCCACCACTTCGACGGATTCGCCTTTTCGTCCCCCTTTCCACAGCCATGCTAACTAGGAAGAGATTACTCAGGCTTTGAGTGATTTGGCCAAAGGAAAGCAGGATATCAAAACAACCCTCAGGGATTTGAAAATGCAGGATGAAGAACAAAGGATAAGAGTGGACAATTTGCTACTCTTCCTCCAAGACCTCAGGCAAGAGAGTGCAGAACGAGACAAGGGCAAGCTGAAGAATACCCAGGTCTTCGTAGGCCCTTCCTATGGTCCAGGTCTCTGACAAGTTCTCTTTTTCTAGTCTTTTACTCCATGTTTTTTCAGTTCGTTAGGAAAAATTATAGACAATCAGCTCTGCTTAGACAGTCATCCATTCTTAGATTAAATTTCAGACAGCCCAGGGCCATGTGCGGCATAGTATTTTTTCTCAGCACACTCACTTATGTCTATTTTTTGGACAAGTGACATAAGCTTTTGGACAAATGTCATCAAATTTTTTAACCAGGGCCAACAGTGGTTTCCCAGCCAGGCACTGTTGACACCTGGAACAGACAGTTTGTAAATTTTTAGAAGGCTTCAATACGATCACTAACTTACAAAAAAAAATATAATAAATGTTTTTTTGGTACGTAAGAGACCTGCCACACTGCATTCTTTCTTAAATGTTTACAGAGCAGTTTTGACAGACTTAAATGTTTACCTAACAGGATTCACAGTGTTAAATGTTTACTTAGCAGGCATGTTACATTACATTTTATTCCATTTTTTTTTATATGCAATGTTCTCTGCAGTCAATGTGGGCAATATTTTTTTTCAATGGCATTGTTGGTTCATTGGTTCATGCTTGATTCTTTCATGCTCATTGATTTCTTATTTACATGTTTTTGTTGTTCGTGTTTTCATGTTGGTCTTGTTGCAGTTTGCACGTTTGGGGTTTTGCAACCGAGATTGGAACTGCCCTTCTGTCATTCCCCATTAACGAGCGGGTTTGGGTGTCGTGATTATTTTTGCTTGATGTTTTCAGTTTGCAGGTGGGAAATTTGACTATTGTGGATGCTTGAGTGGAAATCCTCTTGTAGAACATCTTTGTATGTGAGGAGAAAAGACAATACCATTTTGTGATGCGTGACATTTTCTGTGATGGAGGTAGGTCCTATGTCGAACATTGGCCTTTGGACGGTCCTCCAAGCTTTGAATTTTACCTAACAGGTCTAACAACCTAAACTATTTGGTTAACAGATGTGTTGCAATACATTTTCATCTGAATTTTTTGATACAGTCTTGTGTGCAGTGAACTTGGCCAATATTGTTCTTCACCGGCATTCCTGGTCGATTGGTTGGTGCTTGCTTCTTTGTTTTCTGGATGTTTCTTATTGTTGTTTGATTCAACTTTGCAGGGTTCAGGTCCTACGGATGTAGTTGGGCCTTTTGGTGCTTCTTAACTGGGTTGTTGTTTGCTTAAGCTTTGCGATGTTGGGGTGCGGCATCTGCAGTTGGATCTATTGTTACATTGTTTTGTAGTTGGCTCCCCAGAGAATACTATTAAGATAAAATAAGATGCAAAATTTTGCAGTCGATGTAAATTGCATCTCTTACAGCTTCAACCAGAGTTTGTCAGGCTCCAACTAAATTTCATAGCTGACGGTTTTTTTCCCATGGTTAATGTCTTACTATGGTTTCATGGTTATGAGAGTAAGTGTTGTTGTCTAAATGATAAAGTTCTTCACTCCCTTTCTTTTTCCTCTTGTAAACTTTATGTTTTTACCTTTTGTTCTTCTTTTCTATTATGTGTTTTTGGTTCTATACTTTTCCACGTTTCCGTAGTCACGGGTTCCCGAGGTGGCCAATTGACAAATTATCATCTCCATCTATATCTTCACATCACTAGTCTGGTCAGCCACAGTTCATTTGCATATTTATCCAATTTCTTCTAAACTTGCCCTTTTTCCCTTTTGTTCTTACCCTCTATTATGCGTTTCTTCTTCTATACTTTGTCACGTTTCTGTGCACGTAGGTTACCGAAGTGGAGAACTAACAAATCGTCATCTCCATCTATATCCTCACATCACGAGTCTGACCGACCGTCGTTCGGTTGCATACTTAGTCAATTTTATGAACGTGGGTTCGTGGATAGGTGCTATCGAACTATGGTAAATCATGCTCGGGGTATACATCTTGCACCTAGAACTTTCTTGCTCTACAATTCGAGCCCGCACTCCTCAAACTCGCAACCCTGCCTCTACCTATGATGAGTCTGTCTGTCCAACCTGGTTTTCCATACTTAGTCGAGTCTTCAAAGTTTCGCGGGTTCAGAAAAATTTAAAATCATTTTTTCACTCCCCTCCATCCCCGCCACCTTCTGCCCTTCCCAATGCACATTAATTATTCTTTTGAAAGTGACAACAGACCATACAGGTTTGAAAAGATTCACTTTAATAAGCGGAAAGATCGAGGACATCTCCCATTAAAATGCATAAACATGCAGCTATTTTAGTTTTTTAAAGGCATCATCATAGTAACAATGCAATATTGTACTATCACGCTTCCATCCACGAACGTGTCATCCACAGTGGTCTTGACATCATGTCCCTCTTTAATACTGTGCATATGTTACCTGTTTTCATATTTGAGAATCTACTCGGATATGGGAATGTTATTACGTGATATTAGTCACTATTCAACACACATATTCGAAAAGATTGGCATTAATAAGAGAAAAGATCGAGGGCATCTGCCATTAAGACAAATTAAACCAAAATCTATGGAAGATTATACTGTCATCCTCCAACGTTTCTTTTAAATACTTATTCCCATTTCTATCTATCATCAAAGAGTTGGGCTTTAGGGTGCCTTCGTTCTAATGTTCCTAGTCATGGACATGTAAGACAACTTAGAGATGCCATTGAGGACCAAATGAAATAAGAGAGAATGGTTTTATGTGATGCGAGCTTTGAGCCAAAAAAACTCTGTTATCCAACAGAAACTCAGACAGGGGGAAAAAAAAAACAAGTATCTTTTGATTGGTGTTCTCCTTGTATTCGATGCTTTGGTTGGTTGAGAGGTCTGCCTAGAGATTTGTTTGTTGATCTTCTTTGTTTTCTTGCTGGGAGTTGGAAGGGATTTTCAGGTCACCTGCAAAATTCTCCTTCGTTGAAGTATATAGTTTCGTCCAACAACACAGATTTGGAAAGTGTATCAAATTCTGTAGAGCAGACAAGAATTTGTCTTCTTCAAAGGAGTCTCACTTACGCTGGCTTGCAAAATGGTCTGTAATATTCACAAAAGACGTGAAATATTACTCCATTCGTGAATGTACTCAGAAGGAAATTATAGATTTGTATCTTCACGGGTAAGAGAAACTGTATGGGTGGATAAAACGACATACTAAAATTACAGAAGTTTCTATTTCAAACTTTGATGAGCTACTTCTAGGTGTGGTAAATGACTTGACAGAAATCCATATTCTTTGTCAAAGTTTGTTCATTGTCCTCTGGATGTAGTTACAGATTCCACATACAATCAACTATCTATCACCACTGCACTTTTTTTATTTTACTACTCCTACGCATATAACTGGATTATGGACTTTGCAACACTTTCTGAGGATTACTTTATACTACCACCTTCTGCAAGAAGTTTTGCATGTTCAGGTAATGATTTGGTTTCTGAAAATCACCTTTTACTACCACCTTCATCTAATCATCTTATTTTATTCTTTAAAAGAGACCTTAATGTAGTGGTGTGTTTCCAGATCTATTTCCACCTAATGTCAATCTTCCTATTGTTTCCCTTTCTTTGGATAGAGAAAATGCATTTCTTCTGTTGCAGTTGATGCGATATTTGAAACAAAAAAAAATTATTCAAATCATACAATGTTTTTTTTGTAAATATAGAGCAGTGTATTTTTTGAACAGAAGGTTGTTCGAAAAGTTTTGGGCGTTGTTTGGGGTTCACGTCCTTCAAGGATGTTAAGTAATCACAAAATTAATATTGTTTGTGCCAATGCAATTGAGTTGTCGTCCACTATGGAAATTTCATTAACACTGCAATGTCAGATAATAAATCTCTGGCATGTACCTAATGTCAAGGTCATTATCGCACAAGACACCCAATGTCCAAACATTTATGTACTCAAAGCAACATTGTAGATTTCGTGAGAAAGAAACACTAAAGTCGGTGTTCTTTGCAGGTCTGACAATCCTACAGTTTAAGTGCTTTGAAAATGACATCCCTTCTTGTTCACCCCATTGTCGTACTGCAGTCAATAGAATTGTTCCCATTTCCACTGCCAATGCCAATGTCTGAGGCCGAAGCTACCTGGAGCCTGGGGTCACTGCCTATGTGGATGCCTGAAGGTGAAACTACCTGGAACATGGGATCATGACTTCTTACACTTGACATTAGTATTAATAGTGATCGAAAGTTGATTGTATGTCAAGTCTGTTATTGCATCCAGAGGTCGCTCAACACTATTTGACATGGAAAATGGTTGTCTGTCAATTCTGTTACAACCTTTGCATAAAACGTTCTGTAATTTTAGAATGTTTCTTCAAATGCGCATACAGTTTCTCACGTTCGTTGGTGTCCAATTTTATAATTTCCGACTGAGTGTATTCGGGCATGGATTAATATTTGGCGTCACTTCCGAACATTCCAGACCTTTTTGTGGGCCGCCATGTCTGCCACCCCTATGGTGAAAGATATATTTTGATGTGATCTGCATCATTTGATACACTTGCCAGACCTGTGCTGCCGAAAGAAATCGTGTACTTCAACATAGGAACATTTTGCAGCTAGCTTGGACGTTCCTTCCAATTTACTGTAATAAAACAAAGAAGTTCAACATACAAATCTTCAGGCAGGCTTTTCAACCAAACAGATGATTGAATACAGGGAGAATAGCAGTCACAACATACTTGAATTTTTGTTTTGTCTCGGCTTTTGTTTCCTAACAGGATTTGTTTCCCCCAGAACTGACGTCACATAAAACGACTCCCTCGACTTTGAATTGGGCCTGAATCGCATTTGTAATTTGTCTCGGGTGTCAATGGTCAGGAACATTACAAGGAAGGCACCTTAAACCCCAAGTTTTCGATGGCAGAGGGAAATTGACACTTAACAAAGAATGGAATGTTGAATAACCAGCCAATGTAGGTAGGCCATATCTAGAAGACACAAGCTATTCAAAAAACTGGGATAGATCTAGTTGGCTACACCAATAAATTCCAAGACCCGAAATTGATATTCAACTCGTTGTTTTATACGAATCAAGCATTTGATCGTCAAGAAGACTATCTACAAGATTCATTATTGTACATATTTGTTTTTGGTCAGCGGCAGGCCAAATTGTAGTCATTGTGGAAAATGACCTCAGCTGTATTTTGCAACCCATCTTATTTGAATATAGAATATTTGCGGTTTTTTTTTAATGGTGTTTTCCAATATATGGTATTGCTTTTCATTTTATTTTGTACCTTTTTCCTATGTGGCATTAAACATGGACGACAAGCTTTTCTTTCTGCTTCCCAGTACTTCAATTTGAATAAAGGCTACTCTGTTCATTCCTTACATTTTACATGGAAGAATAATTTGTCATAGGACATACTTATGTGGCACCCGCCCTATACTTAAAGAAATAAATTAGAGGACCCTTCTTTCTTTCATTCTTCGGGTCCCGTAAATAGAATGAATTAATGACTATTACAACAAGGCAACTCAAGTGTTGGCGTCATGTTCTTGTTCAATATCTTGCATATATTGCACCTTCATCTATTAGATAATATCTGTGCATATATACTAATATGAGTACTATTGGAATAAATATAAAAACTTTCTCTTGGCCAAAACTTAGACAATTATCTGGCCATCGGGTCCCAGGTTTGCGGTATCCAACACCTATGTCCCATGTTCCGTCATCTACATCTTGCAGCCAAAGAACTTTTGTGATCTACAATTTATGCTTTTACTAGTGAGTACTCACCAGGGGTTCAAAAAGATTGACATTAATAAAGGAACAATAGATTTTATTATGTGAGATACTTAGCCCTTTGCCCCTTTTCTTCTTCTCAGCTATTATCGCTCTCTGGTTATACACTTAGTCGCCTTTCTATGATCGCGGGTTCCAGGGTTAGCAGGCTGACATATCTTCATCTCCATATATATCCTCACATGACGAATCTGATCGACTGTTGTTCCTTTCCATACTTAGCCAATTTTATGGTCGCGGTTGCCGGGTTGGCGCTTTTGAACTCTGTTGCTTCTTGTTGCGTTATATACATCTTGCACTCAAAACTTCTGTGGTTTCAATGAAATTTGTGAATCGAACAACATCCTGAAAATTGGGAGATGATTTACATTTGAACCAGAAATAATCTATTAATATATATTAATATGAATACTGTTGAAATAAATATCAAAACTTTCTCTTGGTGAATACTTAGCCAATTATCTGGTCACCAGGTCATGGGTTTGCGGTATCCAACACCTATGTCCCTTGTTCAATCATATACATCTTGCAGCCAAAGAACTTCTGTGATCTACAATTTATGCTTTTACTAGTGAGAACTCAGCAGGGGTTCAAAAATATTAGCATTAATAAAAGAAAAATGGTTTTCTATTGTGAGATACTTAGCTTGTTTCCCCTTTTCTTCTTCCCGTCCATTATCTCTTTTTGGTTATATACTTAGTCACCTTTCTATGATCGCGGGTTCCAGGGTTGACGGGCTGACATATCTTCATCTCCATCTATATCCTCACATGACAAATCCGACTGACCGTTGTTCCTTTCCATACTTAGCCAATTTTATGGTCATGGTTGTTGGGTTGGCACTTATGAACTCGCCTTTTCTTCTTCCCATCCATTATCACTTTCTGGTTATATAATTAGTCACCTCTCTATGATCATCGGTTCCAGGGTTGGCGGGTTGACATATCTTCATCTCCATCTATATCCTCACATGACGAATCCAACCGACCGTTGTTCCTTTCCATACTTAGCCAATTTTATGGTCATGGTTTTCGGGTTGGCGCTTACGAATTCAGCTGCTTATTATTTCGTGATATATATCTTGCACTCAAAACTTTTGTGATCTACAATTCCACCACAGACTCCTCGAATACATTAACTTCTCTCAAAGTATCTATCGCTGCCTTCCATCCCCACTAACTTCACGTACTTCCTAATATACATTAACTATGATCTTACTAGTGACAACTGAACACAGTGGTACGAAAGAATTGGCACCCAGTCCTCTGCCATATACAAATTGACTACCAAACTCTGACATCGTCCCCTCTTCCGTGTTACACATTATGCATTCAAATGTTCTAAGCTATACAATTTGGTTGTCGGGGCCTCGCGTCTTCTGGGGAGACCTTGTCACCCTATTTTGGATCCTCGCGTTGGTAGGTTCATGAAATATCCGACTCCCAGTCATTGTTTCTTGTTCTTCCCATCCTCGTACTTCTTTCCAAATATGCAACACCAAAGGTTTAATACTAAAACGCCATCATGCAACAACCGAAAAGATCACCATTAATAAGAAAAAGTCTCAAGAACCAACCATCCCTACAGAACTTGTCCAGAAACATGCAAAGAAGATCTTGCTAGGTAATGGAAAAGCTATTACAAATTTCAATATATTAGCGAAAACAAGTCCGGGATAGCGTTTTCTTGTTCCATACTTGGACACTTTTTTGATTGTGGGTTCTCGGATTGACGGCCTCAAAATTGTGTTTTGAATCTTCCACGAGTCGCAAACAGTGCCCGAAGTTCTGCAATATACAATTTGTCCGCTAGAATTCCCTGTCATGAGCCTAGTCATCCGTCGTTTTTTTCCTTCCTATTCCTTATGGATTTCAACAAAATTTGCGAACCAAACAAGATCCTGCAAATTGGGAGATGATCTACATTTGGACCAGAAATAATCTATTAATATATATTAATATGAATGCTATTGGAATAAATATAAACACTTTCTCTTAATTTTTCCTCTTTTCTCCCCCTCTATTATCCCTTTGTGGTTCTATATTTAGACGCATCTATATGATCACGACCTCCTGGATTCGCAAATTGGCAACTCTTTATCTATATCTTCACACCATGAGCCTGACCGACCGCGGTCCCTTTCAATACTTAGCCAATTATCTGATCACCAGGTCCCGGGTTTGCGATATCGAACACTTATGTCCCATGTTCTATCATATACATCTTGCACTCAAAAAACTTCTGTGATCTGCAATTTATGCTTTTACTAGTGAGAACTCACGAGGGGTTCAAAAAGATTGGCATCAATAAACGTATAGTAGATGTTCTTCTGTGAGATACTTAGCCCTTCTTTCTGTTTATATACTTAGTCACCTTTCTATGATCACGGGTTCCAGTGTTGGCAGGTTGACATATCTTCATCTCCATCTATGTCCTCACATGACGAATCCGACCAAACGTTGTTTTTTTCCATACTTAGCCAATTTTATGGATGCGGTTGTCGGGTTGGTGCTTTTGAACTCTACTACTTCTTGTTCCGTCATATACATCTTGCACTCAAAACTTTTGTGATCTACAATTCCACCGCGGACTCCTTCGCCCTTTTTCCCTTTTGTTCTTCCCATGTATTATCGCTTCCTGGTTATATACTTAGTCACCTTTCTGTGATCGCGGGTTCCAGCGTTGGTGGGCTGACATATCTTCATCTCCATCTATATCCTCACATGAGGAATCCGATTGACCGTTATTCCTTTCCATACTTAGCCAATTTTATGGTTGTGGTTGTCGGGTTGGCGCTTTCGAACTCTGCTGCTTCTTGTTTCATGATATACATCTTGCACTAAAAACTTTCGTGATCTACAATTCCACCACGAAC
>JASDQU010736918.1:118604-161226 GCA_032191745.1 Picea mariana | reverse complement strand
TATATATATATAAGTATGAAAAGCGGTTGGATGGGCTTCAAAGTAGGGTTACAATGGATACTAAGGAGAGGTGAGGGCCCGATGGTCAAATTGTATGTCTTTCAAAGTATATGTTGCTACCTTCCATCCCCACTAAGTTCCCATCCTTCCTAATATACATTAATTATGCTCTTACTAGTGACAACTAAACACACTGGTACAAAACAATTGGCATCTGGTCCTCTGCCATATATAAATTGACTACCGAATTCCGACATCATCCCCTCCTCTATGTTACATATTATGCATTCAAATGTTCCGAGCGATACAATTTGACCATCGGGGCGTTACGTCTTCTGGGGAGACCTTGTCACCCTATTTTGGATCCTCGTGTTGACGGGTTCATGAAATCTCCAATTCTTAGTCACTATTTCTTGTTCCGGCCATCCTCGTACTTTCCAAATATGCAACACCAAAGGTTTAATACTAAAACGCCATCATGCAACAACCATAAGGATTGTCATTAATAAGTCGAAGTCTCAAAGACTAACCATCCCTACATAAGTTGTCAAGAAACATGCAAAGAAGATCTTGACAGGTAATGGCAAAGCTATTACAAATTTCAATATATTAGAGAAAACAAGTCTAGGCTAGTGTTTCCCTATTCCATACTTGGACAATTTTTCGATTGCGGGTTCCTTGATTGATGGCCTCAAAATTGTGTTTGGAATCTTTCGCAACTTGCAAACAGTGCCTGGAGTTATGTGATATACAATTTGTCCGCTGAAAAGCCCCGTCACGAGCCCAGTATTCTGTCATTACTTTCAATACTTAGCCCCAAGTTGGTTATATTTCCATGACATTGTACATTTACTATGTATCGATTCCGCCCTTCCGTTTCCCTGTTTCATACTTAGACATTTTTTCGATTGTGGGTTCCCAGACTAGAGGGCTCAGGATTGTGTTTCTAGTGTTCCATGAATAGTAAGCAGTACCCGGAGTTCCATGATATACATTTTGTCCGCAGGAATGCATCATCATGCTTGAGAGATACAATTTGACCCTTGGGCCCTCACCTCTACAGGATGTATCTTGTATCCCTATTTCGAAGCATCACCAATCGCTTTCGATAATTTCCACTTTTTTGATTAGTGGTTCTCAGATAGGTGGGATCACATTTGCACCTCCATTGTTTTGTGTCCTGCAAACATTACCCAGAATTTCATGATATACAAATTTCCCTTTGGATTGTCTTATCATACCCTCTTCGATGTTATGCGTATTGCACTAAAAAATTTTCGAGACATACAATTTGACCCTTGCGCCCTCACCTCCAATAGTTGTACCTTGTAACCCTATTTTGAAGCCCGCCCAACCGGTTTTGATGATTAGACACTCCTTAACTGTTCCTTCCCATCCCCGCGACCTCTGTACTTCTTTATTAATATGCAATTAGAAACCTTTCATGCTAACAGCTCACCATGCAGGAACTGTCAACATTGTCATTAATGAGTGAAATGCTTAAGGATATCTCCCATTAATACGCATTAAACCAAGATCTGTGGAGATTTATATTGTCCCTTTGCATTAAACATGGGTCGTCACGTTGGCCCATTCAAGAAATCTCCAATGCTTAATCGTTCATTGTCGTATCCGCCATGTTCGCACTTCTATGTGTGAAATTACTAGTCTTTAATGTTAACATTGCATCATGCAACATTCGTCGAAATTGTCATTAATGAGCGAAAGTCTCGAGGAGATCTCCCATTCACACGCATTGGACCAAGATTTACGCAGCGTTATGTTATCCCTTCCAACTCTTCATTTCAATCATCATCTAGAGCAAACAAACATTCTTGTAAACTTATGGTAGCAGGTCGACAACAGTTTTGTGGAGATACAGTGAATATCTTCGGACGTCAGGACTAGAAATTCTAGTGGTCCAGGGTATACTTTTACTATTCATCTCGTTCCACCCAGAATGAAGTGATTTGGACCTCTGGAATCACTCGTGCAGGCTGTGTCCTTGAGGTTTTTTACTATAAGGAGGTGGTGTCTTGGTGTGTCGAAAAATATATTTCAACCCAAAGAATTATTCCACTGCGCAACCATTCTATTGTTTCTTTGTCACCTCAGGTCTTCCGCAAAATGTTAAAATTGTCGGAGCCAACATTGACCTTCAGAGGACAAGACTGCAAACAGTTCCTAGAAAAACATGATAATAGGTTGGACAACTTAGCTGAGTTCCTCGAAGACACAACAACAGTTCCTGAAGATATCACAAAGTTGCAGGTAAGTTCCTTTAGAAATCCATTCCGGGAAATTGCTTGGTTGTTTACAAGAATAACAGGACAAGCATCCATGACAAACATTTCCTTTATAGTTATTTATATTTTGTACTTCACAGTCAAGGAACAATTCATTTTCGATTGGGTGAAGCTAATTTTCACTGAAATTTGTTCCCAGTTGTCAGGATTCAAAGAATAGAATAAATTTTATATGTTATCATACTTGATTTTCGCAATAGTGCATTGTTGTCTGTTTCCAAAACTATCTCTTTCCAAGAAAATAAAGAGTGGATTCGACCCAGTAAAATTATGGTACCAAGCCCTGTGGAGGCACAAGGCCTCCCAATGTTTTTATGACGTTTTTGATGACTTTGTCTTAGTTTTCAAATATTTATTGTTAGGGAAGGATGCTCCCCAGATGTCTGGCTAGGCAACCAAGTTTTTGAACATGAAGGGGACACTTGAACACAAGGAAAATCACAGTGTACTAATGGTATTTGGATCCAAGGAAAACCATGTTTTCGTTCCATGCCACATCACGGACAAGATGTTTGTTACAGAAATAGCAAGGCAATACAACCATTGGTTGCATTTTTTCCATGACAAGAAAAAAAAACAGTTCATTCCTTTGCCCTGGAAAGTCGGGGACTTCATGTGCAGAAACGTCAACAAGATTGACAAATTCGCAAGAAATTTCAAGAACTTGAACCTAACATATGTAGAAAGGATAAAAGGGTTCGACCCTAATGGGATTTTTCGAGAACATTTACTAGCAGTTGGCTTTAGAAGCTCTTTTATCCATAGATTCCTGACTGAAGACAGGGACAGTGATGAAAACAATCCTTCTTCTAGTGATTTCGATTGAGAGACATTGCAAAGAGCGACTGAACTGTACAGACAATAGGGAAAAGTATCCGGTGAGAAGAGTGTCCAGTCCCCCACCATCACTCCCAAGAGCATGAAATCATGGAGAATTTCTTCAATGACCCACTCCAGTAAGAAAGAAACCCAGAAATATTCAAATGGAGGAGGAGATAAGAACCCTCCTTACACAAAAATTGATAGTTCTCACAAAGTTCCCCTGACGAAGAAGAGAAAAAACATTGTAGGGCAGGCGTATGAACCCGAAATTGAAAGTGAACAGATGCAACTTGAAATTGAAACTAAGCACATGCACAAAGTTGGTCCGTCCACAATGGAAATAACTAAGACCAATTTTTTTACGAAGATGAAACCTTTGTATTCCAGAGCGTTGTTTTTGAAAGCCAATCTAAAAATATGGTCATTGATAAGAGAGATGTAACAAATAGGAAAGGAAAATCTTGTACAGATATTAACTTTAGGAAATTCGATCATCCCAAATCTCCCTATTTCACCGCATAATCGATGATTCTCTTAATGATTCCATTGGAGGAATTGAAGCGGAGAATGCTAGACTGAAATACCGCGTCAAGGAATTTGAGGAGGCTTTCATTGCTACCCCAGAGTTTTCCAGTCCTTTAGCAAAAAACTTGTCTGCTACCCGCGCAGCCAATTTAAAAGTATCCTCCACCCTCCTCGCATTGTGTAGATCCCTTTTAGAGAATAACATCAAGAAAAGAATGTAGTTAGTTACTGAAGCCTGGGAAACATCACAAAATATAGCTTCCTTTCGAAAGAGGGAAAATGATTTGCATGAACATTTGCAGACGAATTTAAAAAATGATCAACGTTTCTATGAATAGGTGCTGACCCATTTTGCCAACCATGTCATCAACAACTCAGATCTGAAAAGAAGACAAGAGAATATCCCCTCCCCAAAGAAGAACAAAAAATTAAAAGCATGCTGGCAAAAAAAAGTTAATAACTTGGAGCTCATTGTTGAATCATGTAAACAAGCCATATCAGAAAAAGAAGAATTATTCATAAACCTGATCCAAATAGACTTAGCCAAAAGTACCAATGAGGTTCAAGACCCAAACTTGATTCTCCAATCCTTGTCAATGACCAAAGAAGCCTTTGATGAACAACTTGATATGCTAAAGGGGTTGTCTTTCGAAAATTTTTACGGCATCCTTATCATGTAGATGAGCTCGAGAGCTGGGTATTGGACTATGCGACACATAATGAAGAAATTGAACAGAGTTTGTGATGCAGGAGCATCATTGGAAAGCACGCGGAGCATGACCTATCATTGTCTGGGAGTCTGTACAGAATCTCAACGCTGGCAGTTGCAACAAATAATTTGAAGTACGCCTTAACTCAGTGCCAGAAAAATATTTCGAGGTGCACTTGAGAGATCGTGAGCGAAGTGGGAGTTTCCACTCCGACTCTGGAATGTGACTGCACTAGGATAGTCGTCATGTTAGGTTTCGATGTAGACAAGTAGTCAGGGGGAACCCTACGAGCCCTTTGAGATAAATAGAGGTTATGTACTCCCAAATGAGGCTAGTTGCAAGTTAGTAAGATATTTCTGAGTTTTTTAGTTTTTGTTGTGATGATAGTTGTAGCCATTTTTCACTTATGAAATAACAGAGGAAAATTGACCCAATGCATGGTGTGGAAATTGTTTTGCAATTCTTTGTTATTGTGATTTCATGAATCAATGAATGAATTTCATTATGAATAGATGGAACTGTGAATGTTAGGATAAGTTTCAATTGTTTCTTTTTTGTCGAGTGGTGCAAGGTGTGCACACAGAACGCAAGGAGTGCGTTGACGGAATATGTTTCAGTTCCGAAGCTAAGAAGAGATAGCACAAAACTTTCCCTTTGCAAGGAGTGAAAAGAGACTGGTGCAAGGCGTGCACAATCATCTATAAGAATTTGAACCTTGTGTAAATATCTGGTGTAAGGAGTGCACAGATCCGAGATTTGACTAAGTGTCGAAGGGACTTTGCAAGAATTCGAAGAACCATAAAAGGAGAACACCAGGAGGGTGAGTTGAATTTCTCTTCGAGAAATTCTTCAGATCTAAGTTATCGAAATCCCTGAAACGCAAGGAGTGCATGGGAATTCAAAGTCTGCATGAGACCAAGCTTAGAAGGGATAACATTTTTCATAATTGTGGATGAGATCCAAGAAACAGACTCGCAGGAAGGAAAAAGGTCGAAACCTTTAACTCCTTCGAAAATCTTCTAAGTCTAAAGAAATCTTAAGCTCGGGGGGAAAGATCTAAATCATCCGATCAGCGTCTAGACAACGAGTAGCAAGTGAAGAGGAGAAAGGATCTCAATCGTTCATTATGAGCACAAAATAATCATAGCCATCGGATCAAGGTAAAGTGCACTAACGATAAGCTTTGAAAGTACACCGGGCAAGCAGGGTTACAAAATTCCGAAATCATTGGAACCATCCATCGGAAGGGACACGTGACGAATGATCATCATTTCACTGACTCGCACATTAGAGAAGTCAAAGGGAAGAATTTAGGAATTTGCGAGGCCCAATTTCGCGACTTGATAGTGGTTGTTGGATCTAGAGGAGTGCGAGCCGTTGATTTGGCGCTCTGAAATATCGACATTTCGGGAGTCGGGAGTGAGCACGATTTGATCTGAGCCGTCGGATTGAGGGAGGATCTAGGTTTTCATATATAAAGCATCGAGAGTTCATACCTCGGGAGAATGGAGGTGAATCACATCGAGAGTTCCCGATACACGAAATCTAGACACGCTTGGAAGATTGGCCCACACTCATAGAGAAGGGTCACATCGGTGAAGGAGAATAGAGGGGCTAGCATGCGCTAGGCTCCTGTCGAGATTTCAGAGGTCAGGAGAGTCAGGGTGACTCACATGCGAAGGCCCGATATGCGAAATCATGAAACACCTTTTGAGTTAGGCGAGTGGTCATAACCGTCATCGCAAGGAGGAAGGGGCATAGCCAAAGAAGAGATAGCGCTTGATTGGCGTAGAAGTTGAACAATGCTCAGGAGATAAATCGCGGGTCTCATACATCCTGTGTCTTTGGAGAAAGGACCTGTGTAAGTGGGTTTGGGGTCTAGCAGAGACCCGAAGAGTCAATTAGACTTAGTTTCTTGATCGATCCTAGACCGGGAGGTTGCGCAACCCTTAGGAGAGAATGGGGGTCTGCATCAAGTGGTATCAGAGAAGAATTTTTTCTTGCAGACAGCAGGCAAAGGAGATAAAGGAGACAAAAGAACTCGAAGTTTCTGTGTGTGATAGACAGGGAACACAATGCCACCAAGGAGACAAGTGGAACCATTTTTATCCAATCGATCTTTAGAAAGGGAGATGCGATAACTTTGTGCAATATTAGAGGCGATGGAGGCAATGCAGAGACAAGCACCTGATGCTGGAGACATCAGTAATGTAGAGATCGAAGAAGTAGAAGCCAAAGAAGCTGTAGGAGAGAATGTTGTCGAAGAACGCTTGCTAAGAGCAGTTGCTAGATTGGGAGGGAGAGCCAAGATAAAGGTCCCAATGTATGAAGGCAATTTAGATGCTGAAGAGTTGTTGGATTAGATAAGATCCATGGACAAACATTTCGACTATGAAGATGTCGATGAAGAGAAAAAGGTGAAATGGGCTGTCACCAAGGTAAAAGGACATGCAACACTATGGTGGGATGAACTGCAGGCTGAAAGGAGAAGCAAAGGCAAATAGAAGATAAATAATTGGGACAAAGTGGTAGCCAATATGAAGGCTAAGTTCATGCCCAAGGATTATCAGATTAATCTGTTCAGGAAGATGTAGAACCTGAGACAGAAGGGGATGAAAATTAAGGAGTACACCGAGGAGTTCTATAGGATGAACATCAGAACTGGACAAAGGGAGAGAGATGAAGAAAAAGTTTCCAAATACATAAATGGCCTGAGATATGAAATCCAGGATGAGCTCATCATGATGTCGGTAAAGACAGTGGAGGATGCTTATCAGTTTGCACTGAAGGCAGAGGAGAAGTTGGCCAGAAAACAAATCCATCAAGGAAGAGGAAAAAAACCAGCCCCAAACAGAATCAAGGGAGTTACCCATGACAAGGCACATAAGTCTAATGACGAGACGAAGAAACCACATAGTCACTCGGAAAGAGGAGAAAGTTCCTGAGGAAGACAGTGTGGTGGAAGGAGTTCTTCTAGAGGAAGAGGAAGAAGATGAGGAGAAGTAAGATGCTATGCCTGTGGAAACACATGGAACATGTCTTGGGAATGTCTCGAGAAAAAGAAATAAGCAGTAGTTGAAGCTCACATTTCAGAAGCACAGAGAGGGAATGTTGAAGTAGAAGGAGCAGAGGATGGAAGATCCCTGATGTTGAGGAAGGTTCTCTTAAAACTAGAGGCAGAAGTTGAAAATCTAGTGCAGAGGAACAGTCTCTTCAGAACAACTTGCAAGACTAAAAACAGAGTATAAAAGGTAATAATCGACAGCAGGAGCACTAAAAAATTAGTACAGAGATGGTGGAGAAATTGGAACTTGAGACAACTCCACACCCGAAGCCATACAAAGTCTCATGGTTTCAGAAAGGACACCAGGTAATGGTTACTAAACAATGCTTGGTTGAATTTAAGATAGGAGGATATAGAGATGAAATTCTATGTGATGTAATTCCCATGGATGTATGCCATATTTTGTTGGGAAGACTATGGAAGTTTGACAGGAATGTCATTCATGATGGGAGGAAGAATACATACACCTTGGAGAAGAATGGTAGGACGCACATGTTGTTGCCAATAGAGGAAAAGAAAGCAAAAGAGGAAGCCAGCATAAGCATACTTCTCATGAGTGGGAAGGAACTCTTGAAATAAGTCAAGAAAGAACAAGAAATGCAGTTTGTTGTGGTGAGGAAACCCAGAGTTATCCTTACAAGTACTTCAATGGATGATTTTCCTGAAGAAGTTCATAAATTGTTGGATAATTTTGCTGACATAGTGGTGGATGAGTTTTCTAACTCATTGCCACCCATCAGAAGTATCAGCTGCCATATTGACTTGATACCAGGAGCAAGTCTTTCGAACAAAGCAGCATACAGATTGACACCTCGAGAGAATGAGGAAGTGAAGAACCAAGTCCAGGAACTATTAGACAAGGGTTTGGTCAAAGAGAGATTGAAACCATGCACAGTACCAACTGTGTTGAGTCCAAAGAAGGACTGAGGATGGAGAATGTGTACAGACTCAAGATCCATTAACACGATCACCATCAGGTATAGATTTCCTTTACCAAGAATGGATGATTTAATGGACTGTTTAAGTGGAGCCAATTTATTTTCTAGAATAGATTTGAAAAGTGGATATCGCTAGATTAGAATGAGAGAAGGTGATGAGTGGAAGACAACCTTTAAGACAAATGAAGGTTTGTATGAGTGGCTTGTTATGCCATTTGGCTTAGCAAATGCCCCAAGTACTTTTATGATATTGATGAATGAAATACTGAAAGATTTAATTGGCAAGTTTATGGTTGTATATCTAGATGATATATTGATCTTTAGCAGAACTAAAGAGGAGCATTTGAGGCACCTAACACTAGTCATGAGGAGACTACAGCAGGGAAAGTTGTTGATAAATTTGAAGAAGTCCTCTTTTATGAAGACATAACTCATTTACCTGGATTTTGTGATCTCTTCTAATGAATTGAAGATGGATCCAGAGAAGGTGAAAGAAATCAAAGAATGGTCGTCACTGAAGAGTATGTTTGAGGTAAGGAGCGTCCATGGATTAGAAAGGTTCTATAGGAAGTTCATCAGATACTTCAGTGGAATTTGTGCACCAATGATGGATATAGTGAAGAATAAGCACACAACTTTTAAATGGAAAGAGGAGGTCGAGAAGAGCTTCAATATATTGAAGGAGAAAATAACAGAATGACCAATTCTGGTCTTGCCGAATTTTAAAAAGACATTTCAGGTGAGATGTGATGCAAGTGGAGTTGCAATTGGAGCAGTTTTGAGCCAAGATAATAGACATGTTGCCTATTTCAATGAGAAGTTGAATGAGACCAAGAGAAAATACTCCACGTATCATAAAGAGTTTTTTGGCATAATTCAAGCCTTGAAGAAGTGGAGACATTACCTTGTCCCGTGGGAATTTGTCTTGTATAGTGATAATCAGGCTTTACAATTCATAACCAAACAGGAAAAATTGAATTAGAGGCATGTGAAATGGGTTGAGTTTATGCAGAATTTTACTTTTGTCATAAAACATATTGTTGGGAATGTTAACAAGATTTTTGATGCATTAAGAAGGAGATGTTTGATTCTACAGGAATTTCAGGTGAAGACCTTGGGGTTTGAACACCTTAAGGACATGTATTGTGGTGATACAGATTTCAAGGAAGCATATGAAGCATGTGAAAATCTTGTGCTGATAGACAGAAGCCATTGGATAGAGTATATGATTCAAGAGGGATTGATGTTCAAGGGAAATCAGTTGTGCATACCAAAATGCTCAATGAGGGATAACCTTTTGAAGGAAAAACATAGTGGAGCATTGGCTAGACATTTTGGCCATGATAAGACATTTGCACAGTTGATAAGTTCATACTATTGGCCAGTTATGAGAACAAAAGTGATAAAGTTTGTGAATAGATGTAGAATCTACCAACATGCAAAAGGAAAAAGACAGAACACTGGCTTGTATCAACCATTGCCAATACCAGAGAGGCCTTGGGATGCAATAAGCATGGATTTTGTGTTGGGACTACCAAGAACGCAAAAAGGATTTGATTCCATATTTGTGGTGGTGGATAGATTTTCAAAGATGGAACACTTTATCCCATGTCATAAGACCAGTGATGCAACACATGCTACAAATCTGTTTTTCAAGGAAGTTGTAAGACTCCGCGGCCTACCAAGGATCATTGTCTCGGATAGAGACACAAAATTTGTTGGTCACTTTTGGAGAACACTGTGGAAGAAGTTGGGGACATATTTTTCCTTCAGCTCAACTTATCACCCTCAAACAGATGGGTATACTGAGGTGGTAAACATAAGTTTTGGAAACTTATTGAGGAGTCTGGTCACTGAACATCATAATTAGTGGGATCAGATTCTACCGCAAGCAGAATTTGCATACAATGACTCACCAAACAGGAGCACTGGAAAGATCCCATTCCAAATATTGTATGGAATGCAACCCAGGGGAGTATCTGAGTTGAGAGACTTGGAACAGAGTGAGATCAGGAGCATTGGAGTAGAAGATTTTGCTGCAGAAATGAAGAAGCTCCATAGCCAGATCAAAGGACAATTGCATAGTTATAACCAGGAGTACAAGCGCAGAGTTGATCAACACCACAAATAACTTCAATTTGAAATGGGAGATCAGGTTCTGGAACATATCAGGAAAGAAAGGTTCCCTGGGGAAACATATAACAAGTTTAAAATGAAGAAGATAGGACCATGTAAGATCTTGAGGAAGTTTGATGCAAACACCTATGAGATTGAGTTGCCGGATGATGTGGGCATATCACCCATATTCAATGTTTAAGACATGTATCCTTACAGGAAAGATGACACAAAGGGATCAACAGATCAAGAGAAGATTCAGTGGGAGAAACAAATGCCCATAGTAGAAAAACCACATATGGAGAAGATTGTTGATCAGAGGATTGGAAAAAACACCAGGAGGAAGACCTATTTTGAATATCTGGTCAAGTGGAAGGGACACCCAATAGAAGATGCCAGATGGGAAAATGAATCTAACATCCAGATGCATGGAAAGTTGGTGCAGGAGCTCATGGATAGGAGTCCATGAATTTTTGTCAAGGGGAGTATGATGTAGAAGCATCGTTGACAAGCACACGGAGCAGGACCTATCAGTTTCTAGGAGTTTGTACAGAATATCAATGCTAGAAGTTGCAGCAAATAATTTGAAGTACGCCTTAGCTTAGCGCCGAAAAAATATTTTGAGGCACACTTGAGCGATCACGAGTGAAGTGGGAGTTTCCACTCTGGCTATGGAATGCGACTGCACTAGGATAGTCGTCAGGATAGGTTTTGATGTAGACAAGTAGTCAGGGGGAACCCTAAGAGCCCTCTGAGATAAATAGAGGTTATGTATTCCCAAGTGAGGTTAGTTGTAATTTAGTAGGATATTTCTGAGTTTTTAGTTTTTGCCATGATGATAGTTGTAGCCATTTTTCACTTATGAATATAACAGAGGAAAATTGACCCAATGCATGGCATGGAAATTGTTTTGCAATTCTTTGTTATTGTGCTTTCATGAATCAATGAATGAATTTTGTTATGAATAGATGGAACTGTGAATGTTAGGATAAGTTTCAATTGTTTCTCTTTTGTTGAGTGGTGCAAGGTGTGCACACAGAATGCAACGAGTGTGTTGACGGAATTTGTTTCGGTTCTAAAGCTCAGAAGAGATAGCACGAGACTTTCCCTTTGCAAGGAGTGCAAAAAGACTGGTGCAAGGTATGCACAGTCGTCCAGAAGAATTCGAACTTTGCGTAAATATCTGGTGCAAGGAGTGCACATATCCAAGATTCGACTAAGTGACGAAGGGACTTTGCAAGAAGTTGAAGAACCAGAAAAGGAGAACACCAGGAGGGCGAGAGGCATTTCTCTTTGAGAAATTCTTCAGATCTGAGTTATTGAAATCCTTGAAACGCAAGGAGTGCGCAGGAAGTCGAAGTCTGCACGAGACCAAGCTCAGAAGGGATAACATTTTTCATAAGTGTCGACGATATCCAAGAAACAGACTCGCAGGAAGGAAAAAGGTTGAAACCTCCTTTGAAAATATTCTAAGTCTGAAGAAAGCTTAAGCTCAGGGGGGAAGATTGGGACCATCTGATCAGCATCTAGACAATGAGTAGCAAGCGCAGAGGAGGAAGGATCTCAATCATTTGGTCTGAGAGCAAAATAATCGTAGTCGCCCAATCAAGGTAAATTTCACTAACGATAAGCAACAACAAAAATGCATCAGCTTCATAGTAAGTCTATACTTATGGCATCTTGTTTTCTTTATCAATCCAATTATTCTACCTCTTTAAATAGAAATCTCTAACCAAACACTCATAACTTCCAATTTATTTGCAGGTCTTCCTCTCTACCGCCGTGCACTTCGTCTTTCTACAGTCCTAATTCTTGAACTTATTTCTTTTTTATGGTCTATGGGAGCCCCAATCCCAGACTATATGACAAACGCATTTAAATTTCCAGAAATATGGAACAGATTCCAGAAATATGTAATAGACATTATTATTTTTTGATAAATTTCAAAGAAAACTAATTCAGGAATGCTAAATTTTTTGTGTCCACGAACCTTTGTTGCAAGACATTATTAGTATTCTATTGTATTTGAATGTTTTATGTGTATGCTTCAGAAATATGGAACAAATTCCATAAGTATGTAACAGGCATTATCATTTTTTGATAAATTTCAAAGAAAATGGGAACCTTTGTTGCAAGACATTATTAATATTCTATTGCATTTGAATGTTTAATGTGTATGCTTATGGAACATATTCCAGAAATATGTAACACACATTATTAATTTTTGATTAATTTCAAAGAAAACTAATTCGGGAATGCTAAATTTTATGTGTCCACGAACCTTTGTTGCAAGACATTATTAGTATTCGATTTTATTTGAATGTTTAATGTGTATGCTTCAGAAATATGGAACAGATTCCAGAAATATGTAACATACATTATTAATTTTTGATAAATTTCAAAGAAAATAGGAACCTTTGTTGCAAGACATTATTAATATTCTATTGCATTTGAATGTGTAATGTGTATGCTTCAGAAATATGGAACAAATTCCAAATGCTAAATTTTTTGTGTTCGGGAACCTTTGTTTAATATTCTATTGTATTTGAATGTTTAATGTCTATGCTTCCTGGTCACAAAAAATTTCTAAGTACCATGTTTGAACTATACACACCCCAGGAAAAAACTGCCTCGTTCACATATTAACCTGGGGTGTCATATACAAGCCAAATGTCTTGTGGTGGTCAGTGGCACGCTGCCACAAAGTCATCCTCTGCATGGATACCACATGTACTTCAACCTGCTTCCCACGTGTTTGTACTCGGTCCCACTGTAGTAGTGCATTTATTCCCATTCCAACTTGGCAGGGACTATGTTGCCATGCAACACTTTTATAATTTAATATTATAGATGTAAGAGTTCTTCACAATATATCTTACTTATTATAGATGAGGTTATTTTATATTACATGGTTTTTACTTATTATTATAATTTAATATTATAGATGTAGTATTCAAATTACTAAAATCAAATAATGTAATAAATGAAGCTAAAACAATGATACCATGTCATCTACATAATGAATAGAAGATGTACTCTAGGAGATCCATTATGGGAAAACCTAGCTAAAAGGTGGAAAGCATGCCTTGCTCTTTTATTCTCATATATGAATGCAATTACAAAGAAAGATGGACTCACTAGAGTTGCAATAGACATTGTGTACTAAATGGATTTTGTAGAGTCCTCTACTTCCTTTGGTTTGCTCACAATATCCCACTCCTTCACTCTGTTCAAATATGGAACAACAAATTAATACAATAGGAATGAAACTCATTCCTTTCATGGTAGACCTAGTATTTAATATGTCATGATAGTTGTATAGGGTTAGGGTTATGATTTTTGCACACATTAACTTCTTGTTAGGGTTAATGTTTTGGTCCATCTAGAATCTTCTTGAAAGTTTACATGTGATTAGTTGCACTTGTTAATCATAGAGGATGTGGCATCCACTCAATACTATGGTGGTCAAAGCATATATCAACTAATAGGAGGCATAACATCTTGATACAAATTTTGATTGAGATGATTTTTGTATTGTTGGAAAGCTCTTGACAAGTAGAACAATGCTAGGAGTTTGAGAGCTTTGTTTGCAAACTTTTGACCCTAGAAAAAACCATTTGATGTCCCCTCCAAAATTTTTAGGATCCTAAATCACCAAAATAACACCTACCACTAAAATAGGCCCTACAAGTCCATAGCTCCAAATTTTCCACATGCAAAGTACCGAAACAAATAACAAATTATATGTACTGATCCATTTCAGATCATGCTAACTTGTGAAGGCTTAACAAAAACATCTATAGATGCTATGCAAGTGTTAAAAATTCTTTCAATGTTTTAAGCAATAATGTAAAAATATGTAGTTGATGGGAACCAAATTTGAGGATCTGTTTTTAATATCATATTGTTCATTGATAGACATTATCTATCTTTTGGAAAAAATATAAATATTTTGAACAAATAAGAAATGGATCTTTATTTCTTTTTTTAATAGAAACAGTTGTATTTGTATTAGAAAAGTGCTACATCCTCATTGGTCAGCGGTCGAATACATTGTTTTTTCAAAATAGCTACTACAAGTTTATACTTGAGAAAAAATTCCTCCCTCCTTCATAATGTTTAATTGGCTACATCTAAGTGCCATTTCAAAATGATACTACACATATATTCTTACTTAATCTCCTAGCAGTAAACAAACTCTAAAAAACATAATTTATACTAAATTAAAAGAGTTTGAGCTTTGTGTCCACAATATTCTAACCAACATTATCCTTGCATGTCCCTAGATGCTATTGTTGCACCGCCGCGGTCTCCTTCTCCACAATTTATCCCATAGACAAGTTCTCCCTAGCTTAACCCATACCTTGGTAATTCAACAAGTCCAAGAAAATTTGTTTAAGAGATATGTTCTCCTTTATGGTAATAAAATTTTCCCAACTCCTTGATTGCTTCGCAATGTTCCTTTTTTGAGACCACAAGCCTCTTTAGCTAATGTGTATGCTTTTCCATTCATATTTATTAGGACATGGTAATACTCTACCTCCTCTAATGTTACTTCCTCATTCATTGTTCTTTGAATGATTCTTGAAATGTTGCTTTGGGTTTGCTTGGATTGTTTCCTTAGCACTCTAATAATTGAATTGGAGTATCTTATTATTATTATTATTTTTGTGTACCTTTTGACATCAATTAATCTCAAACACATGAATAAAGCTAGTGCCTTAGCATGATTATTAGTTGTTTGGCATAAACCCCATGCAATTATATTTCTTTCTTTTCCTTTAGGATCATAAATGACCCCCCTGCTCCTGTCGCCCTAGGGTTACCTTTAGATGTGCCATCAAAGAATAGAATTCACCTTTTTTAATCTTGTCTCCATCTTGCAAATTCATCCTTGCTCAATCTGATCTTCCATTTTTCTACAATTGGGATTTGTGGTGATTGATTTTGAGTTTCCACAGGTCTGAAGTTGAGAATATTGTGTATCCATGACCTCTCTTCTTGATCCAACTCTATCCACGACATAAAATTTAAACCTTTAATCTGAACAACCTCCTCTACCAAACTAGATGCCAAAATTGATATTCTTGTAGGTGGAAAAGTTGTTTTCCTAGAAAATTGCCTTATTACATGATAACCAAATTTCCCAACAAACAAATTTCGGTACTACCATCCAAATATGCTTGAAAACTGGCTTTCTCTAAAACATTCCTGAATAATTACGCTTCCAACTAATGAACATTTTGAACCATGACTTGGGAAGAAAAAACCTTTCTAAGATTTCCTTGTATGTGTACTTCCAAACTTGTTGAGAGTATTGACAGTAGAAACACAAATGATGTGTTGTTTCATTATTTGCACAACAAAAAAAAATCTTGACTGCCCTTGAATTCCTCTCTTCTATAAATTGTTCGATGTTAATAATTGATCATGAACCATGATCCAACATAATGCATTTACCTTTGGAAGAGAATCACCCCTCCATATAAATTGCCATATTCTTGATTTTGGGGGACAAGGGGAATTTAATAATAGATTGTTATATCCTTCCTTCATCGAATAGCTTTTTTAATTCCACCGCCTTTCATTTGACCAATTGAGGTCAATTGAGGCACATCCAACTAAATTTTTAAATAAAATATATGTCATAAATCCCTTTGGGGGGGGAGGGGGGTAAAATCTTTCCATCCCTTACAAATCCCTCTTCAATCCATTATGAGATATCTAATAATTTTTTGTATCCTTTTTCTAAAAAACAGGGTTTTAAAGTACTCAACTCATCAATAGTTTCTAGTGGGGGATTATCTATAATTCTATCTAACCATAAATTAATCAACCTTCCATTTCTTTCAATACATGCTAACTTGGATTGAATTAACAAGATCGTTGCTTTAAAAAGTTTCCAGAGAATCAAACCTCCAGCATCAGACAAAGGAGATTCCAAACATTGCTTACGAGCTCCACTGAAATATTTAGTGAGAACAACAATCTTCCACTAATCCTATGGTTTGGTGAATAAATTCCACATAATTTTGGCTCCCATTGCGATGTTCATTAAAGTCGAATATTTAATTGCAATCCTTCCCCTATCTTTGGTGGATTTGATAGTGGACTAATTAACCAAATGAAATTTATTTCTATTTATCTTACCTCCTTCACAAAGGAATTTCCTTATACACTTGGCCATATAATCCATGATTTACTTCAGCACCAACATTGCAGCACACTGATAAAGAGGGAGAGATGAAATAATACATTTGATTAGAACTATCTTTCTCAATGGATTCAACCATATTGTTCCCCATTGTTGGATTTGTTCTCCTATTTACCAAGAATCCCTTGCAATACTTGTGAACTGGGATTCCTTAGTGAGATTTACATTCCTAGATTTTTTAAATATGTCCATGATTCAACACTTGGAAAGCCTAATATTCTTGAATTTACTTGCAATTATTCCTCTATTATATTCCATTCATATATTTGACTTTTTATATTATTTACTTTCCCTCTCGAGACATTCAAAAAACTATCTAGCACTACTTTGAATATTCTTTCAATTATTGTCGATGTCGCTCCCAAAAGAAATGGTCATCCAAAAATTGAGAATGATTGATTCATTTTACTCACCTTGTAAAATTTAATCCCCATTGTTGGGTATGTGTTATATTCTTTGCACGAGTAGCTCTAGGGTATTCTATGTTGCGTCGAGCGCGTAGGGAGGCTTCAGGGGGGGGATAGCCCCTTGCTGTGGGGGTTCGAGGGAAACATCCTCGAGAATATTTTTTTCCTCGGGAAATGTGTCTCCTTTTTTGCCTCATTTTCTTTGTTGCCTCGATTCTCATGCCCATTGTTGGGAATTTTTTCAGCACATGGTTTTTTGCCGATGGTTTTCTATTTTTGGTTAAGGAATTTGGGTTGTTGACTAATCCAAGTCATTGGGTTAGGGTTTTGGATTCCACTGGATCCTATATGTGTATTGTATTGTAAACAATGTATGATGTGAATGAATATAGAATATGTTGGTTTTCCCGGTTTGGGTTTCTAGGGAAAAAATCTGTGTAATGTGTGTATTTTCCATTGTATATTTTATGTTCTTTTACTGAAAATGTGTTTGCAATAAATAATTGTACAAGGTTAAAATCTACACTCATATCCTTCCAATAATTCTTTCATGTTCCAACTTTATGCTTAAGGATTCTTTCATTGTAATATAGAGGATATGCGACAAGGGGGAACCTTTCCTTAATCCTCTTTTTATTGTAAAGAAAGAAGTTGGTATTCTATTTATCAAGGGGGCTATCCAAGGTGCTCCAATGCAAGACTGAATCCAATCAATGAACTTTTTTTCATACTCGAACTTTCTTAAAACTTCAAATAAGAAGGAATGATGAACTCAATTAAATGCATTTTCCATATCCATTTTGATAATCATCCCTTTCTCTCTGTTGACTCTACTAGAGTGAATAGCTTCTTGTACCAGAATTATATTGTCCATGATTTGCCTGTTTTGCATGAAGCCTCCTTGATTTTATGAAATCAATTTTGGTAGAACCTTCTCCATTCTATTAATTGATTTTGGTCAACACTTTGTAGGCTGAGTTACATAATGAAATAGGATGGAATCTAATAGAAGTGACAGGATACAAGAGTTAGTTCCACCACCCACCTTTTTCTTTTTCAATGTATAATTCAACATCCTTTTAAAATAGTATTTCACCAATTCCCAAATACACCTAAAAAAGTGGATAGTGAAACCATCAGGTCTCAGAGCTTTACCTTATTCCAAACTCCAGGCATCTTAAGCTATTTTTTCTTCTTCTATCTCTTGTAGCAGTGTTATATTATGTTCCATAGTTATCGAATGCAATTTGTGCTCTAACATTTCTCTTAGGTTTGTATCATTTTGTTCCTCTTCCATTGTATAAATCTCTTCACAATGTTGTTTTGTTGCTTACTAGTCCCATTCTCTTTATATATCCTTTTATTGTGTTTTTATGCCTTCGTGCTTTAGGTTTTTTTTATGAGAAAAGGAAGTATTTATGTCTCCAAGTTTCAACCATAAACTTCGCCATTCTAATTTCTAGTCTTCTTCTTCCTTTTTGTGTGCTCCTTGGAGTTTTTGACAAATATGTATTTCTTCTTGCATCATTTTCTCTATGGCCTCTTCTGATTTTCCAATGTTATTCGAATCTCTTATAATTGTTTTTGTATTTCATCCTTTCCTCACATGGAGTCACATATGTAAATTTTGTCTAGTGCTTCAAAACTTGTTTAACTTCTTTCAACATGGACTCCCAAATAAAATTTGGAGAGCCTGAAAAATGATACCTCCAAGTCTTTGAGACCAAAGACAACATCTGCATTCTATAACCAAAGGGGGTTAAATTTGAAGTGTATAGGACCAAAATTGTTCGGAGGATCAAAGGATAAAACAATATGCTTACAATCAGATACAGCATAAGATACAATTTTAGAGGATATGATGAAGTCACTAAGAAAGAAATCTATCTAAGCGTGTGACTATATGACCACGACCAAACCTCTTGTTACTCCAAGTTACTTTCCTTTTACAGGTTTTTATATCAAAAACATCCCAATCATAGATTAAATATTCCAATATTTCCCTCATAGGGTCTATTATAATGCTACCCCCTTTTCTTTGAGCTTGACAAGTCTACTGTATTGAAATCCTCAACTACCACAATAGAATTTATAGCATGACTTTCTCTAAAGTTCTGTAGAGTCTCCTAGTAGCCAAATTTTTCTAAATATCTAATAGGCATATAAACATTAAAATAAGTATAATACATACCTGATTCCAGATGTTGAAAATGAGTCATGATCCAATGTTGTGAACAATAAAAAAGACTCAAACGCTATCCTCTCTAGATCCCACATTGAACAAATTCCACATGATGGTCCTCTTGAACTAATTGCAATCCATTCATTGTTTTTCCATATCTTTTTTCTAATTTGATTTATTCCTTATTCCTCCATCTTAGTCTCCTAGATGAGAAAAACGTGATTTTTCTATGCTCTTAACAATTCTCTAAGAGCATCTTCCTTAATTTTTCTTCTCAAACCTTTGCATTCCAGGAGAGCATAATCATAATTACAAGTTATATGTTGGGGTGTCTCTATTTGATTCTAGATACCCTTGAGCTTCCTATCCTTTATTAGTTTGAAATTTTCCTCCTTGTGTTAGGGTACCTTCAATAGTTTTTTGAGTCCCCAATGCCTTGCCCTTATTTTTTTTTTGTTTCTCCTCGTTTTTATTTATGTGATTTTCTTCTTGGTTTTTTTATGGAATTCTCCTCATGTATTTCCCCTTATGATAATTATTGTTGTGCTTTCCTTCTTGTAACCATTTTCTCTATTTTTCCATGGGTTTTCTAGATTGCGAATTATGGCTCTTCCTGTCTTTCATCCTATAAAATCTCTTCCTCTATTTAATTCATTAGTTTTATTTTTTTATGAAAAATAAAATGCTCAAGGAGTGAGGATTGGCTCTATAATTTTCTATATTGTTGCAAACATTTATTTCTCTTTATTAATTTATTCATTAGCCAAAACCCCAAAACTATTTGAAGTAATGACCTGAGTTTCTTCTCACCTACCTTTATTTGAAGTCAAATTTGATTCTGATGGGCTTCTTGAGACTCTCTTCTTATGACTTGCTTCCATAGGTTGCTTGGATGAGGACGACATTGCACCATGCCCATTTCAAACAAGAAAGCATAAAAGCCTCGACCACAAAATAAATCATTCATCCTACCTTTGATCAGAGGAAACTAACTCTTTTGTAGCCAAATTTCCATTTGAAGAAGAGAGGGCCATAATTCGGTGCATTAACCAATCAATCCTTTTTCAGCAAAAGATAAAGCTTTGGATCTAGCCGAGACCAAGGGAAAATGAACCTCGGGAATCTAGTCGAGTTTCTTCACGAATCGTGATTGATTTGGCTTGACAACAACTTTTTCCAACAAATCAACCAATTGTTTGAAAGTGTTTTCCTCATAATGGAAGTAAGGAGGAGAAAGGTAGCCTCCCCATGACACAGTTGTAGGCCTATCAACCCCAAGGGCACAAGAATGGAAGTGGCTCAAAATTAGGGTTTATTAGAGGAGCGGAAGAGTCTGAGCGCCAACTAGCTTGGTTGGGGAACTTGATCTTTCTTAATACATAAGAGACTATGTTGTTTGTTGTCATTGATTTCCATGTGTTTCTTGGTATTGTGAGTAATCAATAGAATTTGATTCTCGAAGTGTCATGTGCTCATATATAATTCGTTTTCAATTAATTGATTCCCATGTGTTTTTTTATTTTGATAGAAAATTCTTTCAGGATCAATAAAGAAAGTCAAAAAGACCATCATAATTTTTTTTGAGAGGGCATATAATTAGATTGAACGACTACCAATATGCACCCCGCAACAGATCATTTAATCCTCTATATGCTAGGATATATATTGTCAAATATAAAAGTGTTTTAGATCAGAGGGTATATATCCAAACATATAAAACATTAAATGCTATGTTGCTGAAATCATATTGTTTGCCAAATTGAACAAGCAAAATACCTATTTTATCAATGCCAACAACATCAACACAATATCGTAATTTTTCAAAAGAATTACAAAATGGAATATAAGATTCGATTAGCGTTTCAAAACTTCAAACCAAATTGGAAATATTTGTCATAACTTAACACATGGACGTGTCCTAATCTGAACAAGATAATGTCTTACTTAAAGATGTGACACATGCAGGGTTTGTAGGAGTGAAAATAAAATTCCCTAACAGGGATTACAAAACCTCTACATGTTGAGGTAACTAGCGTATATGGAGTGCTTGACTTTGGAAAGACATTGTTGCTCAAATGGATCTATTGCTCCTATGAGTTGAGTATTACCTTTTTCAATGTTATGATTAGGTCATAAAGCACAAGTACTAAGATTGAACTTTTTGAGCATTTCTAATCTTTACATCTAAAAACTAAGTAGAATGCAAGTTTACAAAGCAAGATCTGCAAGAACATAAAATTTTTTTAGGATCATATTTATTTCAAAGTCTAGGAACCTAGGATAAGGTTCTAATTATTTTATAAGTGTAGTAACCTTGAATAAGGTTATTAATTTAAAAAATGAGAAGTATAAAATGTTTGATTTTATTTATTTTTAAATATTAAAATTTGAGTATGTATGTTTTCATAGTTAGTCATAATATTAGGAAATTTTCTGGATGAAAATTGTATGTGAAGTTCTCAAAAATGTGTATAACTTTTTAAAAAATTGAGGATTTTCAAGTAAAATCAGTTTTTCTTATAAAATAAATTGACAAATCATTAAAAAAAATTGAAATTGAAAATTTATTTTTGGAAAAAAAAATTATACGATTTAATTTTTTTTAAAAGAATTTTCAAAGAAAATAATTTACAATATAAAATATAAAATTTGGATACATTTAAAGAAAAAAGAGATAAATTAATATACTTTTTAAAATAAAAAATTAATTAAATGATTAAATTTAAACTTCTAAAATGTTCCTTCTAATAAAAATTAACCTAATAATATTAATTAACATTGTGTAAAAGTAACCAATAATATTTTGTGAAAGTGGTGGAAATTTAAATTAACCTAATAATATTAATATTAATATTAACATTGAGGATCGGGGATCCTCATTGATCCCAAAGGAAAAGTTGAGTTGTCATAGGCTTGGAGTTTAGGAACATTGTCTAAACTAGAGAGAAGCGTACACATTGCTCCAAGGGATAAGGTCACTAATGGAAAAAAAAATGCAACACGTAATTTTCCTAGGGTATTCTAGCATACAAGTGAAGTCAATGATCAATAAATTACTTCCATAAGATCCTAGACTTGCTTCAATATTGATCAAAGCTCAATACTAGACTTATTTCATGTAGGAAGGAATACAATCATCAATCTCGCTTAATGACCAATAAGACAATAACCTTGAAAATGGGGGAGTTATGGGTAAATGATGCTCTAACTACCAAAGCTATACTATAATCATGTCCCTTGCCAATTTAATAATGCATAACTCCAAAGTTTCAAGCCAAGTGTCTCTCACATGCAAGCCCAACCACCAAGACAAAGCAATAAACTCTACGACAATAAGAAATGAAGATTGTATTTTAATTCACCTTGAACCAGATGGAATAATGGCTAGTTCATCCTCATTTTGGTGGGATGACAACAGACATCCCTGCATGAACTCAACAACATTCTCCAGGTGGGTGGGTATTTGGTCTGGTTACCACTCTATTTATTCTTCTTATATCAAGTTTAATTCGTGCATAGACGTTGGATGTTTGTATCTCTATTATCTTTGGTTATTGGTATAGTTGTTTCAAATCTCTATTCTCTTTAGTTATTGGTATATTTGATGCGGGCTTAAAGTTTTGGTCTTTACTCTTTGGAAAGTGAATTTCTCTCTTTAATTGGCTACTCCAGGACATTGTCCTTGGGTCCAAGGTAGGCAGTTGGTATTACTAACTTTCATTTCCCGCGTGTTGATCTTGGATTTTAGTTAGACAATGGTAGTTCTCCCAATGCTTTGTTTTTAGTTTGTGGATTTAATTATGGGAATGATGGTGTAGAGAGAGTTTTTTTCCTCGCCTTCTTTGTAGTTCATGGTTTAGATTCTCTCCTTGCTGACAACCTTAGTTCCCTTAGGAGTAGTATTAATCCTCCTTGATGCAAATCTTTGAGGTTGTAACAAAATATTCAATTACAAAGTTGCGCTCTACCTTCAAATTACACAACGGAATTCATAAATAAAATGACAAATAATAGGATATCTATAATTTTATTAAAACTCAGAACAGACGATTTTATTTCGAACTGGATTGCAAATTACAGGCTTACAATTTTGTTGATATAGTAGCATAAATGTGAATCGATTCCACCGTGGTTACATTCACTTCTTTTGATTACAATTGTAAACTCTAGATGGGACAATTTCACCTCTGAACATTTGCGCCATACCTCTCTGCTTTCCCTAAATCCGCATACATTTTTTGTTTTTTTATGTCATCCCACGATATTCACAACCTCCTGCTGAATCGATATTCCCTCTCTTTAAACTCTCTTCCCCCTCTCAAGATCGATTCTCCTTCCATTGCTAAGGAGAAAAGTTATCAAAATCGTTTTGGGTCATTCGCCTCCTTCTTGGCGTTAACAGATTCTTGACCTAACTGTGGTTGAGACTCAACATGTGTTGATGCAAGCATGGAAAGTCAGCAAGCGCTGTAAAAACGTTATTCTAGGAGGGAATTTAATTTTTCAACAAAATCCATATTCTACAAGAGTTTCATCATGTGTTTCGGCGCAAGTTTCCGCACGAGTTTCAGCATAAGTTTCAACATACACAAGAGTAGTTGCATGAGTAATAGAAGTTCAAATTTATAGAAAAATGACTAAATGGAATGGACCACTAACACAGTCCTTATTCAACTTATTGCCTAATTTGTATAATAGAAATATTTTTGGATGATTTGGATTGCCCGAGCCCAAGGATGCTCCTGCATTAGACACCCCTGGTAAGAAAATAATGAGCTCCATCTCATGTGAATATTATTGTTGAGGTGAATATTTTTGCACACGTGCTAACTGATCTTCAGTCACCCACGATGCATCCTTTGCCCCTTATTTCTTCCACTTGATTAAATATTCCATGTACTCCTTCCGACGAGTCTTCTTACCAACTCATGTAGCAAGAATTTCTTCAATCTTCTCCTCTGACTTAATTGGTAGATGATGTTCCCATTTGATGAGGGTACCTTCATCTGCTCTTTTGTCCCATTCATGAAACTCATAGAGGTCAACAACATTGAATTTAGGAGATATGTCAAACTTCTCTGGAAGTTCCAACTCACCCTCGAGTAAATCACTCCTTCCTCAAGTGAGCCATGACCAACTCACCCTCTCGGAAGATCTTTATTCTCCTATGTTGATCTGCTCTTCTTTTATAGTTTTCATTGTTGTTATGCAATTTCTTCTTTACCTATTCTTATAATTCATGCATACTATCCACAAAATCATTCGCATCAACACTCTTTTGGCCTTCCAAATATGGAAATGCAACCAAATCTACCACGCCTTTTGGTGACAATCCATAAACAATATGAAATGGACTCTTTCTCGTAGATCTATTCACTGAATTGTTATATGTGAACTCAGCTTGGGCTAATATCAAATCCGATTGACTAGGATTCTCTCCACTTAAACTTCTCAACAAATTTCCTAGACTCATGTTCACTACTTCTGTCTAACCGTCTGTTTGAGGATGATATGTTGAACTGTATAAAAAATATGAGCCTAAATTTTTCCAGAGTGTCCTCCAAAAATTCCCAAGGAATCGTAATGCTCTGTGGTAATCCATGTAATCGAATCACCTCCCTAAAAAACAATGAAGCTACCTCACTAGCATCACTAGTCTTCTTACATGTTATGAATTGTTCCATTTTCGAAAATATAACCACAACTACCATTGTTGAGTCATGCTTTCTCTGTTTCATAGGTAATCCTAAGACAAAATCCATACTGATATCCTCCCAAGGTCCTTTGGGTACAGGCAATGGAGTATAGAGTCTTGTACTTTGACCTTTTCCTTTGGCTAGTTGACAAATCCTACAACCTTCAACAAACTTTCATACATATTTATTAATGTTGGGCCAAAAATGTATCTCCTTTACCAAGGTTTTGGTCTTATCAATCCTGAAATGTCCTCCTAAACCACCAGTATGCAACTCTTTAATGAGATTCAGTCGTATGGAACTTATGGGAATACACAATTGTTGGTTTTTAAACAAAAACTCCTCTTGGATATGGTAGTCTAGATACAATGTTCTTTCTAAACTCCAAGGCTCCTTACACGCCTTCCAAGATTATGAAAAATATGCATCTTCTTCATACAATGTATTTAGATAATTCAAACTTACCACTTCCACTGACTTGGTATTGATTAATGTTGTCCTCGGAATTAATGCATCAACTACCTTATTAGACTTCCTAAACCTATGTTTCATCACAAAAGAATAACTTTGCAATAATTCTACCCATTTAGTATGATTTTGATTCAACTTACCTTGGTTATTAATGTACTGCAGAGCTTTGTGATCCGTGAACAATACAAACTCCTTCGGCAGTAGATAATTTCGCCATTTCTTCAAAGCTTTCACAATAGAATAAAATTCTTGATCATAAACAAAGTACTTCTTTATGGACTCATTCAACTTCTCACTAAAAAATGCAATGGGTCGGCCTTCTTGACTTAGAACTGCTCCAATTGTTGTTCCACTAGCATCACAATCAACCATAAACACTTTATTAAAATTTTGGTAATGCTAATATTGGTTGTGTTGTTACCCTTTTCTTCAATTCTTCAAATGACTTCTTTGCTATTGTAGTCCACTAAAACACTCCCTTCTTCATACATTCTGTAAGAGGCACACATATTTGGATAAAGTTCCTAATGAATTTTTGATAGAAGCCTGCCAATCCATGGAAGCTCCTCACATCGAATGTGCATCTTGGTGTTGTCCATTTGATAATAGCCTTCACTTTCTCAAGGTCCATTTTAAGTTCTTCTTTTGAAACCATGAAATCCAGGTACACCAATTCTCATTGCATGAATGTACACTTCTTCAGGTTTATCAATAATTTATCTTCCTTCAAGCACTGTAGTACTTCCCTCACACGCTCAACATGTTATGTTCTAATCTTGCTAAAAATCAGTATATCATCCAAATATACAACCACAAACTTACCCAAAAATGGCTTCAAGACTTCGTTCATCAATCTCATGAACGTGTTGGGCACATTAGTTAACCCAAACGACATCACCAACCATTCAAACAATCCATCTTTCATCTTGATTGCAGTCTTTCATTCGTCACCTTCTCTAATTCTAATTTGGCGATAACCACTCTTCAAATAATTTTTTGTAAAATATTCTGAACCAGTCAGGCAATCCATAAGTTCATCCATTCTGGGTAATGGAAACTGATACTTGATAGTGATCTTGTTTATAGCACGTGAATCAATACACTTTCTCCATTCCCTTGTTTTCTTTGGAGTCAACACTGCTAGTACTGCACAAGGACTTAGACTTTCTCTAATCAGTCCTTTATCAAGCAGCTCCTGCACTTGTCTATTCATCTCTTGACTCTCTGATGGAGTCATCCTGTAAGGTGATTTATTAGGTAAACTCTATCCAGGCATTAAATCAATTTGGTGAGAAATACTTCTCACTGGAGGTAATCCCTTTGACAGATCATTAGCAATAATTTCCTTAAATTCATCCAGCAACGTATTTATTTCTGTAGGTACAACATTTGATTCCTCTACACTTTTAGCTTCTTTCGGAATTATTGCTAAACAAGATGTTGATTTTCTTTCTTCTTGTAAAAATTCTTTAGCAAAACATAGCATGATTCTATTGTTACTCGTTTTTGTATCAACACAACTTCTTGCGGCTGCTACTATATTCTCCAGCATTTGTGTCAATTTATATCATTGTCCATCTTTCTTGAACTCATATGTGTTTTCCCTACCATCATGGTGAACTTGTCGATCAAATAACCATGGTCTTCCTAACAGTATGTGGCACACATCCATCTCAATCACATCACATAACACCTGCTCCTGAAAACCCCCTATTTGAAGATCCAGTAAATATTGCTCAATCACAGTCACTTGTTGTCCCTTTTTCAACCAAGAAACACGATAAGGGTTCAGATGGTTCAACCTCGTCAAGTTCAGTTTGTCCATGACTTCAGTGGATACCAAATTTTCTGTATTTCCTCCATCTATAACTAGGTTACAACATTTTCCTTGAAATTTACATTTTGTTTTAAAAACTTTATTTCGTTGTTCTGGTTCCTTTGCCTCTTTTGGTTTAGATTTAAGCAACACCCTCTAGAACAACAAATTCTCACCTTGTTCTTGTTGAATGACAGTCACATTTTATCCAACTATTGAAGCCTCGTCAACCTGTGTGACTTGTGTCCGTGCTTCACCTCTTCTCCCTGAAGTTTTCCTTTCTGGACATTTAGACTTCTTGTGTCCCTCTACACCAGAGTGATAACAATTAATTACATACCTACCATTTCCTCTTCTGAATCCTCTGCCTCTACCAGCTCCATTTCCTCTGGAACTTTGGCTACTTGTCGATTCCTCTTCTTTTTCATTTTCTTTAGCAGTGTTTTTTTTTCCTCTTCCTCGTGGACCTCTTCCCCTTAACTTTTGTTGGGTCTTCTTGTCAACCTTCTCTTCCACCTTCAGGGAAATTTGATAAGCTTCATCTACAGTATGAAAATAATGCATACTCTTTTCATCCTGGATCAGATACTTCAGTCCATTCACGTATCTAGCCACACATTGGTACTATGGTTCCTTAATACCATATCTGAGTGACAGCCTGAATAAATCTTCAGTGTACTCACACACATGAGTATCCTTTTGCCTCAGATTCTGCACTTGTCTACACAGATTCTGATGGTAATCCACAGGAAAAAAAAAATCTTTGATTTTACTCCATCTTCTTCCAATTCTTGATCTTTTCCTTCTTATTATCAACTCTATCTTTCTGCAACATGTCCCACCAAAGGGAAACATGTCCTTTCAACTTTGTGATAGCAAATCGAACCCATTTTGGATCACGAACATTCTCATATTCAAAATACCTCTCGAGCTCTCATATCCATTCTATAAGAGTTTCAACCTTCAAGCTTCCATCATAGCACGAAACCTCGACTTTCGCATGACCTCTGTTACTCAGATAGAATATCAAATACTCTTCTAGGTATACCACCTCAGTATTTTGTTCAATCTCACTCTCAACTTTAGAGTCAGAATCTGTCTCAACATCTCCATCTCTTCTATGTTCTAATTCCTCTATTCTTCTCTGAAACTCTTCAATTTCTTGATTTCTTGCACCTCCATGTGTTTCTCCTCTCATTGTTGGCGACATTCTCACAAGTGTCCTAGTAGTTTGAATCCTAAATACCATCCATAGCCTCAATCCAAACGATGATACACCTACTTGTTCTTTAGCACTCAAAATATTGATACGCCTCCAAGCTCAGGGTATTCTCTCACCCACTACAAGAACAATCACGCCCTTATCCCAGAGTGAACTTAAGCTCTGATACCACCTGATGCAGAGCTTTGAGGTTGTAAAAAAATATTCATTTACAGAGCTACACTCTACCTTCAGATTACACAACGGAATTCATAAAGAAATGGAAAATAATAGGAAATATGTAATTTTATTAAAACTTTGAACAAAGGATTTTTTTCTGAATGTCATCCCACGGTATTCACCAACCCCCCACTAAATCGATCTTCCCTCTCTTTAAAATCTTTTCCCCCTCTCAAGATCGATTCACCTTCCATTGTTAAGGCGAACAATTATCAAAACCGCTTTGGGTCGTTCACCTCCTGCTTGGCATTAACAATCTTCCTTTTGGCCGCTAGATTTTTGACTTAACCGGAGCTGAGACTCGACACGTGTGAATGCCAGGGTGGAAAGTCAATAAGCGTTGTAACAACGTTATCGTAGGAGGGAATTTAATTTTTCAACGAAATCCATATTTTACAGGAGTTTCATCATGTGTTTCGGCACGAGTTTCAACACTATTTTTGGATTAAGTTTTAGCATACACAAGAGTAGTTGCACGAGTAAAAACAATTTGAATTTATAGCAAACTGACTAAATGGAATGGACCACTAACATAGTCCTTATTCGACTTATTGCCTAATTTGCAGAATAGAAATATTTTTGGGTGATGCGGATTGCCCGAGCCCAAGGATGCTCCTACATCACTCCTCCACACAGAGAGGTGGAGATTCACCATTTCTTTCTTCTATTCTCAGTAGATCTATCAAACATCATGGATCATCGAGATTTATTAGAGTTAGGAAGATATTAAGGACACAAGAAGACATGAGACATGGCAATGAAGCATCCATTCGTTCTCTCTCTCTCTCTCTCTCTCTCTCTCTCTCTCTCATTATCAAATTCAATGAATATGAGCAATGATGCATTGCTCAAATTGAGGAGATCGTGAGCACTCTACTGCAAGTTAAACACCAATTAGTCTTCCTTGAAACATAGTGCAATCTCATAAAAAAAATCGATGTACAACCGGAACAGAGATGCTACAATTAGAGGATGTCATAACAAGAGGAGAACAAAGATGAGGACACAATAATTCAGATGAACGAAGCCATGGACATTGGAGATCACACAAATTGACATAGGAATGGGGAAGTTAGCAAATCATCACTAGCATTTTTAGCATATGCTTTGTTTTATGTTTAAAAGACTAGCTTAAATCACAAAAGCATTATGTATGTATAACCAAATTATGAAAACTTATGTATATATAAGTAGGGATGTCCTGGATTTGAGCTTGTGATCTTTTAAGAGAAAACACATGTTTTTAACCATTAGGTCCACTCAAGCTATATATATAAAAAAATATATATATAACCAATAATATTTTGTGAAAGTGATATGAAATTTAAATTCTATAATATAATACGATACGATATGATATGATATATATATATATATATATATATATATATATGAAATAAAAGTAAAGTAACCAATAATATTTAATAAAAATGATAGGAAATTTAGAGTCTGTGAAACACAGCAGTTCATAAAAATAAAGCCCTTTGTCAAAAGATAAGGGTGGGCATTGTCAACCATGTTCGAGAAAAATTTAAGGACTGTGCCAGAAAACAAAGTCATACAGTGAGTGTGAAGCTTTGACCTTGGGCATAACAACAGTAGTGACCCCAGCTATGTCCACCAGAACAGTAGATCGTTGAACTGTGGAATAAAGCTTTCAAGTAGAATAAACCAAAGGGATGCCTAGACTATTTATAAAAAAATACAACACGTCAGTTTTAAATGAGATATGCAGAGGCTTTAAATATATTTTAAATGTCCTCACTGGCCAGTTTTAAATGAGATATGCAGAGGCTTTAAATACTGTCAATTTTAAATGGGATATGCAGAAGATTTAAATACAATACAATGTGTTAGGACATAATTCAAAGTTTTTTTGGTCTGAAAAGTTGGTCTGTTTGTTTTCTAGTAATTTATTCTTTTCTAAAATAAATAAAAAGATTATTTAACAGACTTAATATATAATTAAACCAATTAAAACAGTATTCACATTTAAATATTAAAAACAGTTCTTAATCTCGTGTGCGTTGACATCATCAATCCCTTCACATGTATTTTCGCTTAACTTTCAGAGAGATGAAAATAGCAAGAGACCAGAGGCGCACAGAACCAAAAAAATTGTATATATATGATAAAAAAAATGTATCCACATAATATTTGCAAATTTTTTTAATCATGAAAATTTGTAATTGGTAGATTTGATTTGGATTAGGTCTAAAATTTGTAATTGGTAGATTTGATTTGGATTAGGTCTAAATATATTCAACTACTCCATGAAAGTTCTTATTGTACTACTTACTGCAGTATACATAGCAATGAGTTAGCTTTGACTGCTCTATTAATTTGATTTGACTTCAAAAAATTTGTAAACAACCTAATACATAACGTAAGAAATTTAAAATTCTATTTTTTAATGTGTAAAAAAGTTGAGTTTTCTTACATTTAATTGACTAATAACTTTATAGTATTATTGCAGCCTTCACCACTTATTTCGAGATTTCAAACAATAAAATATAGTTCTCAAGCTGTGGGATTGTAAGCAACCTTTAGGTGACTAAGACTGCTCATACTACCTCCTGCACAAATTCTTAAAAGACAATATGAACAGCTAATGACCCTTGTTCTTCTAACCTTATCACAACAAGGCATAGTGTAATAAAAGATTTAATATATTATAACATTATAGATTATACAACTTACCTCTTTAACTGCTAAGATGTTTGACCATAAAATCACAGATTATAAAACTTGGACTCTTTAACCGCTAAGGTAACATTGAAGTATTTCAGCACTTGAAACCACCTCTCCTGGTCCTTGAGCTTGTGAACTGCAATAGTATCAGGAATCAAGTCGTGGGCGCAAGCAGGAATATCACTACCAGGGAAGTTATACATGGTGGGCTTATTATTGAATCTATTATTGGCCTTCCTCCCTTCATTTAACCAGATCCCAACCATCATATCCTCGGTCCCTTCGCTCCTATTCTTGGCAATGGGAGAACTCTCTATCCACTGGACCAGATCCCAGGAGAGAGCAAACCCCATGCCTGACATGTATTCCCTGAAGGGATCCTGGCTCTCACAGGGAATAACGAAGCCATAGTAAGTGTCTTCCCTGGGCAGAGGCCTCAGCGACTCAGCCAACTTATCGATTCGAAAGTAGGTATCGTCGTCCACCTTCATGACGTAGTCGTAGCGAAGTCCCATGGCAGGCAGACTGGAGAAATAGGTATAAGTCTTCCCATTGTTCATGTTCTCCTCGCAGTCCAGGATTATTATATCTTTGTATCTCATGATCTCCAGGGCCACCAAGATTCTCTGGTCATCCTTGTAAAGACTACAGAAAACGAATCTCACATCTATTCTCGCTACTGGTGTGGAYTGTATTCCGTAGACCATTCGGAGGAAATTCCTTCTCTCGTAAAGATCTGCGCGAGTGAGGACTCCGATCAGAATGCTGAAGCGAGAATCMTTATCAGGCCTCGKYTCCACTGGAGGATTGAGCTCTGATTCATGGCTGCAGTCACTTGTTTTGTTGGATTCAACATATGCAGGGCAGGTGCAGTTGATGAAGAACTGGGCGGCTCCTCGCACGTTGATGACAGAGGAATTTTCTTCATCGGTTTTTACAACAATGAAGGAATTTGAAAATGCAATCTGCGAATGCTGCAATCTGTCCCACACTATATTGCGGGTGAGTATTTCTTTGAACTCTATGCTGTTGAACAATATTATAACACAGCCAAGGGCCGTGAGTCCCAAAGCGGACGACAGCACTCCTGCGCGCAACATGGATGTGAAGCAGGAGGAGCGGGGATAAGAGGAATTGCGGAGCCCTCAAATAACATAGGGGCGGAGCCCTTCATGCTTCAAATGAGTGAAGCTGGCTCGGGGGGCAGGGCCGATGGAATGCACGGACGGTTGGTTGTATTACTGTATATGGTTTTGGTTATGCGGATGGTTGTATCACTGTATATTGTTTGTATCGTTAAAGCCATACTCACGTTTCCTACTATGTCTTTTCTCGCGAACTTTATGCTGTTCAGCTGTGGCTTTGTCTTTTCTCACGATCCTGTTCGGCTGTGGCTTTGTCTTTTCTCACGATCTTTATGCTCTTTTTGCTTTTGAAGATAAATGGTGAACTAATTTCCTGGTTGAAATTCCTTGCAAGTACAGTAGCACAGCTGTTAATACAGTAGTTGGAGAACGCCTAAAGGTATTGGCTGGTAAAGAATTTATTAAATTTTATTATTGATTAACAAATAAATGGTTGCCCTTTATTTATCTGGTGTTAATATTTTAATTTCTGTTAATTACTTATGTGGTAATCAGTGAGCTATCAAAGTCATTTTTAAATATGATTAGGTAAATGTAAAAAAGTAAACACATAAACAGATGTCTTTATAATAACTAGGAAGTTAATGATTGAAATCATAGCCATTTATTTTGTGTGACTACTAAGAATATTCCAGCCATATTTAATCATATCCATAAAAAACTTATTAGACACTAAATCCCTATTAAATATATCCATTATCAATAGATGTACGTCTTCGTAATAATTGCAGAGTTGTTGGTTAAATTGGCAAGATCTATGGTTTTGGCATAAACCCTCTCAATTTAAAAGTTGATCTTATTGAATTCATTATTGGATTCAGCTGTAAACATTTTCTATATTGAAAATGGATTTAACTTATTTTTATCAAACACTTTAAAAATGAATTTTCATGGTTAGGTGTGATCTCTCCATGAGCACTAGGATAAAGATCTCAAAATCACTTGAATTAACCTTTAAAACTGCATAGCACTTTAAAAATGAATTTTCATGGTTAGGTGTGTAAGTGTGATCTCTCCATGAGCACTCGGATAAAGATCTCAAAATCACTTGAATTAACCTTTAAAACTCCATAGCATACAAAATGAATGTTTATTTTGACATTTATTAAAATATATATATTAATTTAAATATAATCCTTAAAATTATAAAACATAAAAAATCAATATTTATTTTGACATTTATTAAAAAGAAAATATTAATTTAAACATAATTGTGAGAAAACAAAATATTAATAATTTAATAAATATCATTTTAATTTTTCTAAAAATAATTGATGTGAATATATATATATGTGTGGGGGGGCGAGGGAACGGGGAAGAAATGCAGAATCATTAAAATGGCATATGTAATATAATATAAAGTCATCTTGATTGGTGCGGGGAGAGATGGGTTGTGCGGTTAGGGACTGCAGTTAGGGCACGGAAGGAGGTTCTTCTGTGGTCGAGTTTTTTCTAACGAGCAAGGATAGCGGTGGAGGTTTAGTCTACAGGGGACCAACATGGAGAAGTTAGAACGCGTGGCCTCCTCAAGTGCCCACCTGGAACATAGATGAACCATGGATGCTGATAGGTGGAGGAATCAAGGAACGAGTGGTTGAAGTGGGTGAAACTAAAATCCTGACTCAACAGCTTCCGGCTATGGAAAGGGAAGTCCTCCCTATTGTTGGTAAGTCTTTATTGTTGCCCCTCTTTCAGTCTCCTTTGGTCGAAGAGGTTTCTGAGGTAGGGTTTGGGACTTTCTTGGAGCTATAGACATCGGGGCCTTCTCACCCAGAAGGAGGATATCTCCCCTTCCTTAGCCCTCAAGAGCCTTTTGAAAACGATTGGATCGATCAAATAGTGGGAGGTTACCTTCTTTCCTCGCCCACTTCCAATCGGGAGGGATTAGAAGTCGTGGGGAAGACAGTACGGGTGAAGGATGCACAATGATAGAATTAGATCAAAGGAACACGAAGCGTTTTATTTCATGGTCACCGAGTGATCAGGAGGAGTGTATAGTGATTTCCTCATCGAAAGGTTTCATCTCGGCCTTCATAGATGCGGAAGAGCATCGAAGTTATAGTTGGAAAAAGGAGGCCAGATACTTGTCTCATATTGCTACGGGGTCTACAGGCATTGGTGAAGGTACAATTTTCAATGAGCAAGGGAGGAAGACTGGGGGAGGACAGACTCATAAGTGGAAAAGCTTAAAATCCAAAGGAAATCTTGGTAGTCTGGTGCTCGGGGAAGACATAGGGTTTTTCAAGTTACTCAAATGGAAAACCAAACTCTTGTAGGAAGAACAAGCGGAAGAAATTTTGCCCTAAAAACTATGGTTGATTGGGTGAATCTTGCCTGGAAGGAGCACCTTGGATATGTCCCAGAGATTATAGAATTAACTAGGAACTGGTTTTCCTTTAACTTCCTGCAACCAGATCATGCAAAATGGGTTCTGGGAAAATTTTGGAGTGTTAACAACTCCCCTATGCTTCTGAAGCCTTGGAGTCTGCTTTTTCATGTGAGCGGAGAAAGAATGGATAAAATACCACTCTGGGTTCGACTGTCGGCATTGCCTTTGTAGTTCTGGTCTTTGGAACGTTTTAAAGCTATTGGGGATTTTTTGGGAGATTTCTTAGATGCAAATTTGACGTTTGAGGAAACTAAATGAAGAAAAGTAGCTAGGATTTTAGTCAGCTTGAATGTCAGAGAGGGGCTTGGAGAAGAAGTCGATCTGAGATGGGGGAGGCACACCCATACCCAGAGATTGGATTATGGAAATGTTCCCTTTAGATGTAGAAGGTGTCACCAATATGGACATTTGGTTATGAACTGTAAGCTTCCATTGAGGACTAGAGGAAGGGGAATTAAAAGCGACGAAGGAAAAAGTATTGTCCAGGAGGAAGATAGAAGCCAAACAATGGCTTTCAATGATGGAGTCCAGTTAAATGTAGACGTAACATGGACCAAAGAACAAGGACATTGGGATTCTCCTCAGGAAATGCAAGAAACATTCCCAGAACCAGGTAACAAATTTGTTGAAGAGGTCGAGGACTTAAGTATTATCAAGACAATGTTGGATAACGTGAAGGGTATGACCACGGGTATCCCTTTACCTCCCTCTCTTCCTTTTACTATTTTAACAAATAATTTAAATCTAGAAGGCAATGAGTGGTTGGAGGCTCTCAAAAACATGTCCTTATCTACAAGGCCCACTCAATTAGTAACTAGACCCCTGGATACCTCTGAGATTGGTTTTTCGTCGGCTAATGCTCCAAGCTCAAAGGGGATTTGCAATATTGAATATGACTCCTCCTCTTCTGAGAAATTGTCTTCCCGCTATTTCCTTAGACCCCAGAAGAAAATTGTCTCATTGGGAGGATTGGACAAGGAAGTGATAAGGACATTGGATAGAGGTGGTCGGGGGAGGAAATATCTGATTTCGAAAGAACAATATAAAGCTAAGAGTGACCTCTTGGGAGGGAAACAACAAACAATTGAACGAGCGCTTAGAGCAATGCAGATCCAGGAATTGGGTCCAGGATGAAGTGTATGTCCTTCAACTGCAAGGGTTTGGTTGGTCCCCTAAAAAGACCAGCATTAAAAAGGGTGATCAATTCCGAACACCCTAATGTGTTTCTTTTACAGGAGACTTTGGGGGAAGGGGTGGAAGTAAAATCCAGATTGAAATTTTTTCTCCTAGGATGGTAATTTGAAACTTTGGATGTTATGGGTAGATCTGGGAGATTGGCATTACGATGGAATACACAAACTATCAAAGTTTCAAATTCTTGGGATATGGAGTCAGGGCTTGGCATTACTATTTTAGTTTCGTAGTTAGGAGAAGAATTCCACATTCTTAAAATTTATAGTCCTTATCAGAATAAAGGTCCATTCTGGGACACTCTTTTTAAAAAGTCCTTTTTGAAAGACCGTTTGGTCATTTTAGGGGGAGATTTAAATTTTTCTTTTGGACAATCAGAAGTCTGGGGTCCACATGCAAGAACTGATCCTTTGGCAGGATATTTCACTCAAAAACTTCAAGATAGAAAACAGATTGATGTCGAGCCTACCAGACTCAAACCAACTTGGAGGAACAATAGGTTGGGGGAGGACCAAGTATCAAAAAGATTGGATTGATTTCTAGTAGCAGACTCTCTACTGGAAAGGCAATTGTTAATGAAACATTGGATAGGTTGTGGGGGAATTTCAGACCATTGTCCGATTTTCTTTAAAGTTAGATAGGGACCTAAAAAACTAGCTAGTCCATTCAAATTCAACAAGACTTGGCTAGAGGATGATTCTTTCATCAATTTGGTTAAGGAAAATTGGGTATCCTTTCTTCAAGATAGCCCTCAATCGACGACTTTGCATTTTGTTGAAATTTTAAAAAGGATCAAAGTGAAAGCCAAGCTCTGGGATTTTCAGAAAAGACAAAATGAAGATCAAGAGCTAAAATAAATTGAGACTAAGTTGCAAAAGATTTCTGAAGAGGATGGAGGAGGTTTTACAACACCTGAGTCCAAGATCACACTCCTACGACTGAAAGAGAGGAGGAATAAACTACTCAAGGAAAAGGAAGAATCTTGGAGACTTAAAAGAAGAGTTATTTGGTTGGCAAGCAGAGATGAGAATACAAATTTCTTCCAAGCCTTTGCAAAAGGCAGGAGGTGTGCTAATACCATTTGGCACCTGAGAGATCGGGATGGAAATTTGGAGAACTCATTTGAGGGGATGGAAAGACTGAGGAAATATCACTTTCAAGAACTCTTTAGAGAAGAGAATCAAGCTACAATAGAAGAAGTGGTTCGAATGACCCAACTCTTTCCAAGATACACTGATGAAGAGGACTATATATTTTTTATGGAAGAAGTCTCAAAAGAATAATTAAAAGAATTTCTTCATAGTTTTCAAAAATACAAAAGCCCAGGCCCAGATCACTGGACTATTGAATTTTTTCTAGGTTTGTATGATTTTCTGGGGCAGGATTTGCTCAAGTTGGTAGAGGACACCATATATTCAGGAAGAATTCCTCAAAGCTTAAACTCTACCTTTATATATTTAATTCCAAAAACTGATAATCCTCTGGCTTTGGATGAGTTTCGTTCAATTTCCCTTTGCAACTGTGTCTACAAAATTGTTTCAAAACTTATAGAAATAAGGGTGAAAAGGATACTCTCGGAAAGAATTTCATGTGAAAATTTTTTTTTTTGGAAGCCAGACAAATACATGAAGCGGTAGGGGTAGCACAAGAAGGGTTACACAACATCAAAGCTAGGAAATTGAAGGGAGCAGTGCTAAAAATCGACCTCTCAAAATCCTATGATAGAGTAAGTTAGATTTATATTCGGTTATTACTAACACACTTGGGATTTGTTTTTCCTTTCATCATATGGATCTTGATTTGTATCTCAACGGTTTCCTTTGCAGTGCTTATAAATGGCTCTGCTTCACACTTTTTTCATTCAGAAAGAGGCTTAAGGTAGGGCTGCCCTCTTTATCCCATGTTTTTTCTCTTAGTCACAGAAGGACTCAACAGATAAATTTTGGAGGAAAAAAGATTAGGATCCTTATATGGAATCAAAATATCCCAAACTCTCCAGATTACAAATCTGTTCTTTGTGGATGATGTGTTTATCTTTAGTATGGGCTCTAGAAGGGATGCAGAGACATTAAAAAACATCCTAATTCTTTTCTCAAAAGAAACAAGGATGGAAATCAATGAAGGAAAATCGTCCCTCACTACAAATTTGCTCACTCGAGAAGTGAGTCTTGTCTTTAGGAAATATTTTCCTTTTGAAGGAAAGAGGCTTGATGATGGTTTAAAATACTTGGGTTTCATTTTAAAACCAAATGATTATAGAAATGAACATTTGAAATGGCTTTAGAGGAAATTAGAAAAAAAGGTTAAAAATTTGGAGCCATAGGTGGATTTCATGTGCAAGAAGACTCGTACTTGTCAAATCAGTTTTGGAAGCCATACCAGTTTACTGGATGTCACTCTCGTGGATCCCGAAAGGAAGCCTGGAAGCAACTAGAAAAATCACTTTCAGGCTTCTTTGGAGTGGCAAGAAAGATGCTCATGTGACTCCTTGGGTTCGTTGGGAAAATATTGTTGTTCCTAAAGCTCTTGGAGGTTGGGAAATGAAAAATATTTTTCTCTTCTCAAAAGCATTGCTGGAAAAATGTGGTTGGCGTGTCTTAAAAACCACCAATCTCTGGACCAGGGTAGTGGTTCAAAAATATATTGAGCCAGTTTCTTTGGAGGCATGGATTAGGAATCCACAAAAATCTTTGAAAGGAACTTCGGTGATTTGGAAGGCGGTGATCAAATCCTTCCCGGCCATCGAAGAAGGCTTGGCTTGGAAGAAAGGTAATGGGAAGCGGGTTAGATTGGGAACAAACCCTTGGTCGGGGTGTGAATGACAACATATTATTCTTGAACACTTGGTAAATATTTTGAGAACCCAAGGTTATATAATTTGAATAAACTCGCAGAGCCGAGACTAACAACTATCTGGTCCCAAGGTTGGAAATCGACAAGGTCGCTAGGTCTAGAAGAGGAGGATGTCATGGAATTGGATAGATATATAACGGATTTAAAACGATCATAGATTAAGCTCAGGGATTGTGAGGATGAACTTATTTGGGATTTTGCTCCTTCAGGGATTTGCACACACAAGGATGGATATACCAAACTAAACTTAGATTTATTTCAAAGAGAGCTAGTTTGATGGTGGAAAAAATATGGAAGCTGAATTACCCAGCCAAGAAAAGATTATTCATGTGGAATGTCTTATCAAATAAGGTGTCAACCTAGGATATCCTCCAGAAGAAAAATATTCATGGTCCAGTTTGGTGCTATCTCTGTAAATCTAAAGGGGAAACAACATTTTCCTGGAGTGCCGATACATCCAAGAAGTATGGAATGAAATTTCAAGATTTTTTGAAATTTGGTGCAGTTGGGTTGGTTGTTCGATGGAACAATCCTGGCAGGATTGGTGGTCGGGTAGAGAAAACAAGGGAATCAAAGCCTTACCTCTTTTGGTAATATGGGGCGTTTGTATAGCTCGGAACTCCCTCATCTTTGAAGGAACCACCATGGTTCTATAGATAACAGCTGCCAAAAGTATTGCCATTCTTTCCTCCTTCCCTCAAACTATTGAGAGAGTTAAGGCAAAACAAGTTATGGAGGAAGATATTGACAAATCAAACCCTTGGGGTTACTTTGATGGAGCATCACAAAACAATATATGTAGGGGTGGAGGGATTTTCTTTCCATCATATACACACCATTTTTCCTTGACCTTTGGACTTGGGTTGGGCTCAAACAATTATGTAGAACTGGTGAGCCTTAAACTACTCATTGTTTTTGCCATAGAAAAGGAATGTCACTCTGTCACTATTTTTGGAGACTCAATGAGTGTCATTAATTGGATTAGAGGCACTCAAAGATGCACAAACACTAGACTTGCTAACATTGTGGAAGACATCAAAATTTTATAGTCCTCATTTGATTCTCTCACTTGCCGACATGTCTACAGGGAAAGGAACAAGGAAGCGGACATGAGATCAAAACAGGGGATTCATTTGGCTTTGGGCCAATAGAAAGTAACTGAAGTGCAAAATAGCAATAGTCAAGAATATTTACATCAACCTTTTGTGGAATGACTACAATAGACATAATACACTCTTCTATATTTAAGAAGTTTTGTAAGACACTCCTTTGTATATGATGCATAAATCAATAAGTACATATCAACTCTATATTTCAGCAGTCCTTTCAGAATGGAAATACTTTGACCTACATCAGTAGCAATCAGATTCTAAACACAACAATTGAACAAGAACGCACTTTGAACGTGTATCTATAGGATATAATTTTGTTCACATCTGATAAAATAAAATTAAACTTTTTTTTTTGAAAAAAAACATAATATAAAATTAATATAAATTAAAATTTAATAAAATTGAATTTATAATATAAAGTTAAATAATTAATATAATAATAAAAATAAATATTAATAAAACAATTACACAACAATAATTAAAATACACTTTCGGAACATTTCCTTCCAAACTTTGGACAAAAATGCGGGTGTATACATCTTCATGGTCTATGCGGGTGTATAAAATTTTTGTATGATTATAATTTCATAAATATATGGGAGACTTTTTATATTAAAATTTGTGCATCTTTAATTATAAATATGTGTTTTTGAAAGAAAAAAATCATTAAAATCTAATAATAGTTATAAAATATTTAGTATTAAAAAATTAAAAAAATTAAAATGTATTAAATTTTAAATATAAATTTTTTGTATGATTATAATTTCATAAATATATGGGAGACTTCATAAATATAAAATTTTTGTATGATTATAATTTCATAAAAAATTTTGGATTTGAAATTGTGACCTTTTAAGAGAAAACACATATTCTTAACTATTAGGCTCACTCAGTCTGTATATAATAATTATATAACAATTAGTATAAAATTCAAAAATGTAAATTTTAAACATATAAAAAAAATTTATAACTAAAATTTCATAAATACATAGGTTTAATTTTTTTTTTATATAAATGTGAATAATAAATTACTTACTTAAAACATCTCAAATATCTCAAATGTTATAAAATATATATATTTTTTCTTTTAATTATTTTTTTCCATCTTCAAATGTGATTGACTTTTGCCAATACTCTATTAAAAAAAAATCTTAAGAAAATTTTTTATAATTTTATTTATAAAAATAAAATTACAATATAAGTGTATGCATTCAAAATAGCATTTTCATCGTTAAGTTAACTTTGTTTATAATCGATCTCATCCTATTATATATAGTTTTCGAGAAAAATAAATTTAAAAAAAATATGATATCATCATATTCTAGAGTGTTTCTTTCCTATTGAACAATTACCAACCAAATTCCTTGATCCAACTTTAAGCCATCTTTGAACAGGTAGTAAGTAATTTTGTTCATGTTCCTGTAGATATATGATTAAGATATTTGTGAAAAAATTAATAATAATGATTGTACTTTATTAAATAGGTGTTGTAAAGTAAAGTTTCTCAATGTTATTTCTTTGCATATTTATTAAAAAATTTAAATTAGAATATGATATCATCATATTTTAGAGTGTTTCTTTCCTATTGAACAATTACCAACCAAATTCCTTGATCCAACTTTAAGCCATCTTTGAACAGGTAGTAAGTAATTTTGTTCATGTCCCTGTAGATATATGATTAAGATATTTGTGAAAAAATTAATAATAATGATTGTACTTTATTAAATAGGTGTTGTAAAGTAAAGTTTCTCAATGTTATTTCTTTACATATTTACTAAAAAATTTAAACTAGTTTGAGGGTCATCAACTCATATCTAAATTATTTGCTTCTAGTCCAATTCCAATTTTAAATTTTAAATTATATGATAAAAACATAATTCTTTGTGCTCCACCCCTAGGTGGGGTCCCCTAAAAGGCATCATCAAAGTATGTCTATGTAAAATTCATATCTATTATCTCTTCTAGATGATCGAGTGATGATTGTTTATCCATAAGTTTAAGGAATGCAGTGAAAATGTTTAAATCCTTTACAACACGTTTTAATGGTAAAATATCTTTCCCTTCAAACCATTTTAGGTTCCTATCCAACCAAACTCACCATGCAATGTCATTATTAGCTTCTTAACACCTCATCCAAGACCATTAATATATATTAGTCTAGAGTCAACATATCATTTCACTTATCATTTTAATAATCAGATTCAGTTGAGGATGAGCTCATGTTTCATACTTAACTAGGATTTGTGATTTCATTGCTACAATATTTATACTTTATTATGATTGTATTGGTGGAAATATGATAATTTCCTCCAACTTGTTTTTTTCTTTCGGGGGGAGGTTTTCTAAATTTTGAGCAGAAATATTTTAATGTCACTCACGTTTCATAAATAGGAAGCAAGATTTTCAAGGTTTATCTCAATCAATTGAATCATTTGTCTAATGCATGTTGTCAATGGAGAAGACATAGGTCACCAATTCAAATCCAATTGAATCCCCTAAGATTATTGACCACTATTATGATTGACAATTAAGTC
>JASDQU010736918.1:105315-118569 GCA_032191745.1 Picea mariana | reverse complement strand
TATTTTTTTATTTTAGGATTTTCTCTAAATAAAATTTATGTTAATGTTCTTTTATTTACAAAATTAATAATTTATTAATCTATTAAAATTTTATAGTATCTTAAAATTAAGTTAATGTTAACATCTATTTTTTATTAAAACAATATCTATGAACTTTGCTATGTTGTAGGATCATAAAATATTCCAAAGTCTCCCTATTTGACATATGTAATAATCAATAATCATTCAAAGTACATATAATTGATTATATATACATAGAGAGAAATTTAGTATCCTCTCATGTGTTACATGGTTTATTAAAACAATATCTATAAACTTTGCTATGTTGTAGGATCATAAAATATTCCAAAGTCTCCCTATTTCACATATGTAATAATCAATAATCATTCAAAGTACATATGATTGATTATATACATAGAGAGAAATTTAGTATCCTCTCATGTGTTACATGGTTGTTGTTTCTTAGATAATCATTCCAAGGAACATATTATTGATTGATTGCAAAGAGAGAATTAGTATCCTCTCATGTGTTATATGGTTTTTGTTTTTGAGATTAGAGAATTAGTATCCTCTCATGTGTTACATGGTTTTTGTTTTTGAGATTGCTTCAATGTGTTGGGTTGATTGTAATTGTGTTGTTTTTGTTTTTTTTATTAATTCTAAAACAATTATATAATTTAAAAAAAAAAATTAGAATTAATAAAAGAGAAGAACATGGTTTTTGTTTTTGAGATTGTTTCAATATGTTGGGTTGATTGTAATTATGCTTTTTGTTGTTTTTTTTATTAATTCTAAAACAATTATATAATTTTTTTTTTAAATTTAGAATTAATAAAAGAGAAAAACAAGAAGGAGCCATTACAATGAGCCTCAACACAATGAAACAATTTAATAACCAACAATCATGGAGGATGCTAATTCTAGGTTATTGTTATCAATGTTATTTGGAAAATATATTTTTCCTTTTTGTTTATATTTTGATATAACCACTTAATAAGTGCTTTACATTTTCCTAAAGTGTGAGTATAATGATCTTATTCAAGTGAAAAGTTATATGAGTAATATGTATAAGAGGTGATCTATATATACACAATTATTGCATTGAGTAGTAAGGTGTTCTACAACTCAGTATGAGGGAGATGTTGAGGTGTTAGCGTTATGCTATGGTAGATAATTCCACATTAAAAAAATTAAAGTCAGTTCAATTATATATATATATATATATACATATAGTTGACTTAATTAGAAAACAATTACATTCAACGTGTAAAACTTGACATAGAATGAAATAACATAAAAAGAAATATTACACCTTAAGAAATTGGATCCCCAAATTCAAGATGGAACTAAGTTTATTAACAAATCATCAATTTACCTATCAAAATTATGTTAATAGTATAGACAAGACAAAATGACATGTATATTCACAATCTACTAAGTTATTTATTAACCAGCCATCACTTTAGCAATTTTGGGAATGATATGGTTATTGCTCACTAGGTGACATTATTATACCTGTCGACAAACATGGTATATAGCGTTGAGTTACGGTTGACTTTCTATTAGTACATGGTTGACCATAAAATATACACCCCTTTATCCAAAGTTTTAAAAAATAATGATTTAAATTAAATTCCAAATCTCATTTATCTGATATCTTATTGGCCAAATACTTTGAAGTCTTATTGTTTCCTTTGCTCCCCCCAATGTTATTGTAATAAATATTTCTTGGTAATATGGTCGTGCATTAAATTTCCATTTAATTCCTCTGCCAGCTAGTCTTTTCATCGATGACTTGAAACAATAATCAATTTAATTTTGCTTCCAACTAGCCATTAAACCACTACCCCTCATGCGTACACACACCTACTCCTCCACCTGAGTGTTTCATGGATGGACACCATCTGTCTACAACATGCCCATGCAAACTGCCTTATGTGTCCATCCATGGAAAACACATGTAAGCAAGAAGTCATTGATCATATCAAGGAAGCACATTCTTATCTTTCATAGTAAGAATGTAACATCTCCCAACCCAATCGAGGGACATTACAATTCGGAATAACATAAAAACAAAAATTTATGCTAACTAAATTAATTATTTTACTGTTAGTCGATTCCTGTAGCTTACAAATGTGAATTTAAAACAGATTTTTCTACTGTCTATAACCATAAAATAGAAGCATATACAACATGCTAATAATCAACATGAAATACAACCAAACAACTCATTACAGTCGCATATAGATCACTTCCAAATACACAGAGTTCATGCACAACAATTAAACACATAATTTAACACAACAACAAGAGAAAATACTTATCTTTTCACAATAATTGTGCAACCAACTTCTTGGGACGGACGTTCCACCCAACCATAGACTGCTTGTTCCAAATCTCAACAACCAATCACCCTCAAGTTGAGGCTAGAAATCCACAAAAGAGGGTGGTCTCCCACAATCCACTCACAACTCATAAAACTCTCAACCCAACCGATATTATCCTACAACTATCCTGATTTTCCACCAACTCTCTTCCTCTTGACCTGGCCAACCTAAGGAATGTACCCCTTCAATGATCTCACTCCCTTGGGCATCCCATTCATTTATCGGGGTCTTTCTGGCACAGACAATTAGGAATATCTCAGTTGGGAACTCAAAGGGAATTACTGCTAGGAAAACTACCAGTAAACAAACAACAAACACTTGATGTTTTAGTGCGACTCACACATGAGTTCACTCTTCAGGCCTGAAAACCCGGCTTTTCAGTTTTCAATCTCCAATTCACTCCAATTATGCTCCATATTTCTCTAGAATTCTCCATCCATGGTTGGATCAGCTTCAAGCTCTATTTCTTGCTCTCTCCTTTCTCCTCATGCACCAAAATTCAATGTGTAAAATTGTTGTCCCAACCCATACAAATTTCCTCTCTTTGGCTTGCCTTTCTTGACTCACACTCTTCCCCAAGTTGATTGTACTCAACCCCCATGTACCCAATAACTTTGGGATGTGACCACTCACACCCACCCTCTTACATGTATTCAATGATTGGATTTGGGAAGACTCAATCAGAAATGGGAAGGTTCATATACAAATGACAAATTTAGGAAAATAGGTTGAATTAATATACATGGGTAATCCACCCCCTTGGACCCCTCTTGGTCCTTATCCTAGACACTCCCCCCTCTTGTGGATTAATTTAACCCCCATCTCTTGTCCATATCCCGTTAGCATCTAACATCACATTTTATTATTAAAACATCGAAATACAATTTGCTTATTACATCGCTTTGGCAGTAGCCATGCATTATATCTACATAAGCATTAATCAAAATGGGGATTATATTAGGGATGTTACATTCCCTCTCCCCTACAATTGTGCATAGTTCTCAGTGCACTCTATGCTAATATACATATATATGAAAATTTACATCACAATACTTAGGAATAAAAATTCTACAATTTAACAACTCTAGCAATAGCTCCAACCAAAATCTCATGTTGCTTTCAAATTGTCAACCCAAAGAATGCACCATTCATTTATCAGGGATAACCCAAGGGATGTAACACCCATTTATCAGGGATAACCCAAGGGATGTACCATCCATTTATCAAGGCTAACTCAAGGAATGATCCATTCTTTTATCAAGGTCCCCAATGCAGTTGGCTAGGACTCAGAGATGTGGTTCCAGAATTTTAGTTGCTCAAAATGGAGTTTTGCATTATGTTTTCTTGAAAACTGTCAAAAAATTGTGGGTATTATGCCTGCATGTTTTCTTCATTCTCACATGTAGCATCTTTAGGACTGTAGCAGGTCCATTGAACCTTTACCATCCCTATGGCTTTATTCCTAAGAACTTTGACTTTCTGGTCCATGATGTGTACTAGTTCCACCCGGAAATCCCCTTCATGTTGCAACTGGATCACATTCCAATCAATTATATGGTTAGGATCATGCACATATTTATTTAATAAGGACACATGAAATACATTATGCACTCTCATGGATGCAGGCAAAGCTAATATGTATGCAACTAGACCTATCTTTTCTAATATTTCAAAAGGCCTACAATATCTTGCTGCCAAATTTGGGCAACTTCCTAATCTTAGCAAGCTTATCTTTGCCTTCACTTTCAAAAACACATGTTCTCCCATTCTAAAATCTCTGAAAACTTTGTTCTTGTCTGCATAAATTTTATGCCTATCCTGGGTAGCCTTTAATTTTCATTTTATCTTTGTCATCTGCTCTTCCATTTCCTTTAACAATTTTGGCCCAACAATTGCTTTGTTTGTTGGATTATCCCAACTCATAGGTGTGTTACATTTTCTGCCATACAATGCCTCAAATGGAATCATTTTCAATGAGACCTGATACCCATGGTTGTAGGAAAATTCAACTAAATGAATATAATCTTCCCACTTTGATGGTTGATCCATCACATACATTATAAGCATGTCCTTGATTATCATGTTAGTCCTTTATGTTTTCCCATCTAACTATGGATGTTGTACTAAGATTTAAACTTGTTCCAAAGCCCTTAAAAAAACCTTTCCAAAAATTAGATGTGAAATTTGGATTTTTATCTAAAACTATTACTTTAGGCACCCCGTGTAGCCTAACAACTTCTCTCATATAAATATCTACAATATTTACTACCTTGTACGTAGTTCTTACTAGAATAAAATGTGTTGCTTTAGTCAATCTATACACCACCACCATGATGAAATCATGTTTCTTCACTTTTATGGGCAACTTAGTAATAAAATCAACTGTGACAACTTGCCACTTGCACTCCGGAAGGAGAAATGACTGTAGCAAACATGATGGGTGTTTATGTTCTGTCTTTACTTTTTGGAATTCTAGACATCTGGTTATGTAATTAGTCACTTCTTTCTTCATTCCTGGCCAAAAATATTGGCTTCTTATTGTTGCAATTGTTTTCTAATATCCTGAGTGCCCAACATATGACACATTATGCATCTCCTTCAACACTGCATTTTTCAGCTCATTGGAATTCGGCACATACACCTTACCTTTGTACATAAAAATTTTGTCTTCTTTTAGCTCATAATAATTAAATTTCTGCTGAATTTTTTTTTGTTGTAATATCTCTTTTATTTTTACATACTTTTGATCTGAATTTGTTGTTGCAATGATTTTGTCTTTCAGATCTGTCCTGTACATGTTGATGGTTGCAATATGTACTTCATGAGCTCTCATGTTGAATGCATCAACCACTTGATTTTAATTTCCCTTTATATGCTTAATTTTGAAGTCATATTCACTCAGAAATTCCAATCATCTAGTTTGTCCAAACAAATGATTCAAACCACAGTGATCTATCCTTAGCTCGAATTTCTTACCCATAAGGTAATGCCTCTACATTTTAAATACATGTACAATCACTACTAATTCCCAGTCATGTGTAGAATAATTCATGTCATGCTCTTTTAATTTTTTGGACGCATATCATACCACATGGTCCCTTTGACTGAGAACTCCACTGAGTCCTTTCTTGCATGCATCATTGCATACAAAAAAATCTTTGTTTAGATCTACAATCTTCAAGATTGGAGCACTTGTCAAAATTCCCTTCAACTGTTGAAAACTCTCTTCACACTTGGAAGTCCATTCAAATTTGACTCCCTTCTTTTCCAAGGAAGTGATTGGACTTGCAATATTTGAGAACCCTTTTATGAATCTTCGGTAATAACCAACAAGACCCATGAATGATCTGACCTCTGTCACATTATTTGGTGCTAACCATCCTCTAATTGTCTTTATCTTCTCATGATTAACTTATATACCTACAGTTGATATTATATTCCTCAAGTATTGAATCTTCTTTTGATAAAAGATGCACTTACTTAGTTTAACATACAATCTATGCTCTCTTAAAACTTGCAACACCATTCTTAAATTATTCTCATGTTCCTCTTCTAATTTAGAGTAGACGAGGATATCATCTAAGAACACAATCATAAACTTGTCCATGTACTCCCTGAACACTCCATTCATTAGGCACATAAAAACTGTTGGGGAATTTGATAGCCAGAATGACACTACCTTAAATTCATAATGCCCATATCTTGTTTTGAATGTTATCTTGTTGATGTATTCTTCCCTTGTCCTTACTTGATAATAACTTGATCTCAAGTCAATCTTGGAAAATATCTCTGCACCCTTCAGTTGATCAAACAAATCATCAATTCTTGGAAAAGGATACTTATTCTTTATGGTAACCTTATTAAGTTGTCTGAAGTCAATACACATCCTTAAGGTTCCATCATTCTTCTTCGCAAAAAGAATCGGGGCTCCCCAAGGTGACACACTTGGGCGTATATACCCCTTCTTCAAAAGTTCTTCAATCTCCATCTGCAACTCTTTTAGTTCCAGTGTGTCCATTATGTAAGGTGTCTTAGACATTGGGGCAGCTCCTAATACCAAATCAATAGAGAAATCAATGTCTCTCTTTGGTGGCAATCCTATAATTTCTCTAAAAACATCGTCAAAATCCCTCAAGACCAGATGGTCTTCAGTGCTTGCCACTTTGTCTTTGGTTTTCTCCTCCATATGGGTTGCAAATATCTAACATCCCTTCTTGAAGCTCTTCTTCAACATCATAGTTGAAATCTCTCTAACAACTACAACTCTTGGAATGCCTTGAATCTTGCCTTGTTTCCCTTCCTCATCAAGACATGTAATTGTCTTGTTGTAACAGTCTAGGACAACATGATATTTTTACAACCAATCCATGCCAATTAGATAGTCATATGAGCCCAACGGTATGATGTTACATCTACCTTTGTTCTAAGTCCATTCATGTCTATCAGATAATCTTTAACCAACTCATTGATTTTCCTCTTAGCCCCCGTGGATAACTGAACTAACCAAGATTTCTTATTCTTACTTCTTTGCAAGTGAAATTTTTCAACAATGTTAGCATTTATGTAACTATGGCTAGCTCCATAATCAATCAAAATTGATACGGGTTGTTTGTCAATCTTACCTTCCACTTCAATCATGGGGGATTGATACTTTGCCTACTTGTTTTCCAAGGTTGCATAAATCCTTGGAATGTTTCCTCCCATGTCTTTCAATGTTTCAGCCTCTTGAATATTGTGGATGGACCTCATTCTTTCTCATTTGTGAGAGCAGACCCTATATAAGTGATTTCCCTCACATCCCCAACATTGAATAGGTTGTTGTCTTAGACTTTTCCCAAATTAATTTTCAATCTTGTTCTCATTTTTGGCTGAATAACCTTGTTGATTTGCTTGGGAGTTATTCCTGAAAAAAGGTGGTTTAAAACCTTTTTGCCTTTGATCATTTTTCCCTTTCATCTTTTCATTCCAAGTTTTTTGAAAAACTGACCTTCCTTTGCGTTGCTCATAAAGGTGTCTTGCTCTCCTTATGGTTTCCTCCAAAGTCTTGGGATTATCATATTGCATCTTTTCACTATAGAAGGAGGGTAACCCACTTAGAAACATTTGGCTTTTAACCTTTTATGAAGTCAACATACTTCAACAATTCAAAGAACCACTTCTCATATCCCTCCATTGTCATGGTTCCCAACTTGAGTTCAAAGATCTCTTTCATTTTTCTTTCATAATAATGCCCGGACACATATTTCTCTTGGAAATATCCTTTGAACTTCCTCGATGAGATCCTCTTCTCATCAAGGTTCTTCACTTGCTTAAGCTAATCCCACCCCATGGCTGCCTTTCCTTGCAAGTTGTAGGTGAAAATTCTAGACTCTAACTGGGATGGGTAATCATGCAACTGGAAATATTTCTTCATTTCCAATAGCCAAACCTCTACCTCTTCTCCTTTCCTGTGTTCACCATTGAAAGTAGGTGGCTTTATTTCCCTGAGTTCACCTTGCAAGATGTATGCCTCATGCCTTCTTCTTTTCCTCTGAACATGAGACGCACTTGGGTTGCTTCCTAGTCCTGAACTTGCATGAGTTCTTCTAGTGTACTTACTTGGAGAATGATGGTTCCTACTCATGCTTCTTGACTGCCTATCATTTATGTGATCATCCCTTTTTCTATGGGATCTAGATGTTGATACTTTTATAGCACTAGTTTATTTCTTGGTGCCATAATCTTTGTTAACTTGCTTATGTAACATGTTTAAGATCTGAAGTATCTCTTCCCAAGCCTTCATAATCCTTTCATTATTAGCTTTGTAGCTATGCCCTTCCCTATGTAGGCTTCTCATAGTGACATGCTCTTTCCTATTTCTTCTTCTATTTGACTCTATCTCAACATTCCCTATGTTGACATGCAGACATATGATCTCTTCCTCATGGTTGTAAGATCCTTGAGCATCTTCCATAACTCGAGTCCTCATATAATAACTAAAGTTTCTTTCCGTACCTCTAATTTTGCAAGAAATGTGCATGTAATAGTTATTGTTAGAACATGTGTATTATAAAACATTTCATTAATTAGAACACATTTTATTTTCTCATCAATTTATGAAGGATACATTTCATCAATTCACACTATGATTACCTAGATGCATTCCTCTCTGAAATATCTTTCCAATGGTTTTACTCATGCCCCAATCCAATCTCTGTGATGAAATTTATGGCTTTTTGAAAAGGTCATTTTCACTCGTTTTTGTGCATTTTCTCTACTAGTGCAATTTTATTGAAATGTCAACATCTGTCAATTGTAGAAGAAACTATGTCAGGAACTGGAGAAACTTTTGTATGATACATAGATAAAAATAATAAAAGGGAATTCATAAAAAATCTCAAAATTTCAATATGATGTTCTGGTAAAAAAAACTACAACAATATGGAATCTGCAACTTTGTCATTTTTCACTCCTTTTTCCAAACGAATTTTTAGCAAAATTGGTTATCTACCAATCTATGCATTTCTAGAAAAATTTCACTAAACTAGAGTTGTTTTCCTTGATGAGTATATAAAAAGTTCACTAAATAAAATTTTCCAATTTTGTGATCAAGGGTCACTTTTCCTTCTCTGAAAATCTAAAAAATCCCAAAAAAAGTGACCCGAAATAATGGATTTTGGCCTATTTCTATGTCTCCATCCCAATCCCCATAAGATTTATTTAGTTCCTTCATGGGTTATTTTTGTGTCTACTTTTTGGACTCTCCCCAAGAGTTTTGTCTTAATTTGGACTTCTATCAATGATTTGGACCCAGATTTTAAAAACCATTATTTTGTAATTTCTGCCAAATCCAATAAGAATTGGACAAGGGTCCTCTCTAATGATTTTGTAAGCCTCCTCTCTATGGAAAAAACCCATAAGTTTCATCCCAATCTGATGTAATTTTCTCTAGTTATGGCCAAAATAAGAAAATGTCTCCAGACTTTGCCTAAGTGCAATCTGCATCGTCGATCTCAGGTCGGAAGCAATCTAGACCATTGATCTACTTTCTATCGACTATCATGGATCGACATTATCCTTTGGTGCACAAAATAATTTCCCAAACTACCAATCTGACCATCGACCATTGACCCAACTTCCTGATGACTGACTTGCACATAATTCCAACCCGACAGACCTACTCGTCGATCGTCAACTGTCGACGACCTTCGTTGGTGAATGGAACTCCCAACAACTTCAGTCGACGCCTGACCATCGACCCATCAATGATCAACAATCCCTGATGATTTTTGAATACACTTTCCCAAACCGGTTGATTTGACCATCATCCCTCGACCACTTCTGTTGACTGACATGGCAACTGCTGACATGGCATGACATGTGGATGATGGCGTATCGTGACATGTCATCTTAAGGTGTCAACTTGGGTGATGTGGCATGACACATGGATGTTGATGTGAAATGACATGTGGATGATAACATCATCATCCTCTTTCCCCCCATCGGCCATCGAAAGATTCTCTTAAACAACTGAAACACCTCACCGACTTCAGCTGACACTGAACCATCGACACATCAGCCATCGACAACTTCTCTTGCTTGATTTGAATGTTTTCCAAAATCAGTCGACCCCCAACCATTGACCCATCGGCCATCGATGATGTTCATTGGTGATTGAAAACACTTTCATCGGATTCGGTCAACCCCTGACCGTCGACTGTCAATGGTGAGAGAAGTCTTATGGCCAACCCAAACTCTTCGTCATTTCGGTTGATCCGTCCATCGATTGTTGGCGATTTCTCTTGGTGAAGTTTAATACTTAGAAAAATTTTGACTTTTCTCTGATTGATCTGAACCGTCGATCTGATCCCTTTCACAACCCCTGATTTAATCATGGTTGTTGATCTCATCAACCTTTCAAATGGTTGAATCCTTATGAATTTTTAAATTTATCATAGTGAATCTCGACCGTCAATCACGAGATCAAACACGATCTCAGTCGTTGATCCTCCAAAGTGCTTGTAACTCTACAAGCGGCCATTAAAACTTGAACTTTGACCATTTCAAGTTGAATTTCAATCTGCAACTTCACTGCTCTACTCCATTAACCCTCTCAAACCATCTAAAGTCATTAAAACTTAGATTTCACTCATGGGATTGGGGATTTCTCTCTAAAAATATTTGTTTTTCCCTANCCACAATGTAACGTCCCCTAGCCCAACCGAGGGACATTACGGTGTGAAATAACATAAAAATGAAAATTTTTGCTAACTAAATTAATTCTTTTACTGTTAGTCAATTTCTTGTAGCTTACAAATACGAATTTAAAACAGATTGTGTTATTGTCTATAACCATAAAATAAAAGCATATACAACATGCTAATAATCAACATGAAAAGTAGTTAAACAACTCATTACAACAACATATAAATCACTTCCAAATACACATAGTTCATGCACAACAATTAAACACATAATTTAATGCAACCACAAAATAAAAAACTTATCTTTTCACAACAATTGTGCAACCAATTGCTTGGGATAAGCGTTCCACTCAACCATAGACTGGTTGTTCCAAATCTCAGCAGTCGATCTCCCCCAAGCTAAGGATAGAAATCCACAGAAGAGGGTGGTCTCTCATAGTCCACTCACAGCTCATAAAACTCTCAACCCAACTAAAATTCTTAGAAAACTATCCTGATTTTCCACCAGCTCTCTTCCTCTTGACCTGTCCAATCCAAGGAATGTACCCCTTCACTAATCTTAGTCCCTTGGGCATCCCATTCCTTTATCAAGGTCTCTCTATCACTTGTAGCTAGGAATATCTCAACTGGGAACTAAAGGGAAATTTGATCTAGGTGGATATTGGTGGCCATGCACCTCTTTCAACTAGGTCACATACAGTTTTCATCTTGGCATTTTTTTTCTAGCTTTTCGGGTCCTAAACTTACGAGATCATTTTGAGGCCCTAAACAACGTTTTTTGGGCTCACCACAGTCACACTATATATGGAGTCAGGGTGTGACGACAAAATGTGTAGTCCTCGGATAGACCTTTCCAACATGCTAACGTGTGCCTAAAACAAAGATCGTATGCAAAAGTTACGACTCCAGGAAGTTGATGTGCCAACTTACCCCATCAAGGTCCACATGACTTTTGGTGCTTCATCTCTCAGGGTTAGGTTTTTGGATGTCTAGGGTTTTCTAATTACTTCTTGATGCTAAAAAGGCCTAGAGGCATTATTGTAATGTGCTTAGGAAAATGCGCATAGTTACCACATCTCCTTTCATAGATTAGCTACCACGATTCGAACAAGATTATTTCATTCCACATTTTACAGTTTCAGTTGATTTCTTTATTAAATAGAAGTTAAGTTTCACTATATATTTGTTATTGTTCTCTATATATTTGTGTTAATTTTATAGATCTGTGTTTTATTTCGTTTTGCTCATAAATATGGACCAATGGTATCATAACAGTTTTCTCTTCATTTGTTTCTCTATGCATGTCCCCAATGAGGTCAGGGTATAAGCATTTGGGACTTGAACCAGTTGAGCCTTTGAAGATCTTCCTCGTCGACCCTGATGCTCGGCCATGGGGGAAGAAAAGAGAGATGATGGGGCAGGAGATCCTTTTAAACTATTTCTTAAGGCATCCCTCGCATGAAAGAGGAACGAGATGATGAATAATTTTGCGCAAATCCTTTGATGAATGACAACATGCGACATATCTTCCTTGAGCGAAGGTGTCGCTCCCTTCAAGGTACATATCAATTTTGATATTCTTATATTTGAAGGTCGAATATATGTGGATGTTGTATACAAATGGTTAAACCTTCTAGAAGGGTATTTTTCTTTCCATAACTTTTCTGATAGAGAAAATATTACATATGCACTCCTTAAGGCCATCCCCCATGTCAAAGATTGGTTGGAGACTTTCTGTGAGAAAAAGGAAACAAAGAGATCTACATTATTTGTAGTCGCACCCACTTGGGGTTCTTTCATGGATGTTATTAAGGAACAATACTACCATGTTGGAAGTTATGACTACTTATATACGAGATGGACCACACTGCGGTAGGAAAGGGACCAAAAAATGCCAGAGTTCACCAATGTATTCCATACCTTGCACACCAAGGTGGATATCAAAGACTCTGAGTAAAATTTGGTGCTCAAGTACCACAACGGTTTGCATATATACATCCATATATAAATGGAGTTTTTGTACATCTCATCCTTGGACGTGACCTATCGATATGCTGCCAAAATCGAGCAGAAGCTTAAACAAAAGATGTGGAACTTTGGATCTACGAACCCCTCACAGTAGAAGCAAGGAAAAGGCGGCCCCAATCTACAGAAAAAAGGGAAGAGAAAGGATGGATAACCTCAATACAACCAGTCTAAACCACAAACTAAGAAGGACAATGGGAAGACAAAGAAAGACACTAGGAAGTGGTGCGAGCTCCATAAGAGCCCATAGCATAACACTATTGAATGCCGCTCAAAGTAGTTATTGGTGGCTGAGGGGAAAGACTCAGAATTAGATGTGGGATCCGAATTTGAGTTAGAACTAGAGAAATAGAGATAGATCATTGACACATAACCTAGTGCCATCATTTCTACCACCAAGTTCTATCTCGGTGAACCTGATGAACCAAAGGAAGGTGAGATCCTCTTTCATTCACAGATGTGGGTGAAGGGCACTCCACTGCACTTCATCATTGATAGTGGTAGCCAAAATAACCTCATCTCAGCGGAGGTTGTCAAGTGGTTGGTTTTTCCTATAACACCACACCCACAGTCATACACCATCGGATGGCTCCGCCAAGGGAGAGATCTTCGCATCATCCAACAATGTCTCCTGCCCTATGGCATCAAGCCCTTCAAAG
>JASDQU010736918.1:91314-105296 GCA_032191745.1 Picea mariana | reverse complement strand
TGTCACCCCCCTTGAAGTTTGTTATATTCTTTTGGGCCAACATTATTTATGGAAATATCATGTTGTCTATGAGTCTAGGCTTCGTAGTGTTATTATTACTTTTGATAAGAAATTTTACAGGTTAGAGGTAGTCCCACTTACTTCCATTTCCTTGATCTCCGCCAAGCAATGCAGGAAGGTCATCTCTCAGACTGGGAAGTTTGTCTTCTTCATGATTCACGCTCAACATGAGAGGAAGGTTGCAGCCACATCCATGGCCTCTGTGGCAAGTCTCTCTAAGCAACAGAAGCAAGTGTATAAGGTCATGGAAGAATACAAAGACATCTTCTCCTCACCCACTAGGGTACCTCTGCACTGTCAAGTCAAGCACTCAATTGATATGACCCCCAGTGGACTGATATCCAATGGGTCAGTCTATCGCTACTCTCTGTCAGATATGAGTAAATCAAGCACCTGATCAAATAGTTTCTTGAAAAGGGTCACATCTAACCAAGCTCATCATCTTATGGAACCCCAATTGTACTTGTGTAGAAGATAGATAGGACCTAACAACTTTTCATTGATTATCGGGCCCTAAATTAAATCACAATCAAGAACTGGTATCCAACTCCCTGAATTATCGATCTCCTTGACCAGCTCAAAGGGGCCAAATACTTCAATAAGATTGATTTGAAGTTCAACTACCACTAGGTCCCAATAGAGCAGACCAATGTATGGAAGACTACCTTCAAGTCCAAATAAGGTCTTTTCGAATCATTGGTCAAGCCTTTTGGCTTGACAAATGCCCCAACAAATTTTATGAGGATGATGGATGATATCTTGTGGCCTTTCACCAATTCTTTTGTGGTGGTGTATTTGGATGACATCCTCATCTTCAACAAGAGTTGGGAAAAACACTTGCATCATATTCAATAGGTTTGGCACACTCTACGACAACACAATCTATATGCAAATTTGGAAAAATGCTCCTTCGGCATGAACATGGTCCAGTACCTAGGTTACATTATTGATGAGCATGGGGTGCATGTCGATCCAGCCAAGATCTAGGTCATTCATGACTGGCTAAACCCGACCACACTCACTGAGCTTCAGAGCTTCTTAGGCCTTGTCGATTTCTATCCCAAGTCCGTGTTGGGATTCCCCTACTTTGCATGGAACCTTAACCAAGTGACCAGGCGTGGTGGCAAGGAAAAATTTCTGTGGGGCCAATCTCAATAGAAATCATTCTAAGATTTGAAGCAACGCTTGTGCTCAACCTCGGTTCTATCATATCATACCTGCAACAACCTTTTGATATTGAGACAGATGCTTCAGACTATGTTGTGGTGCAGTTCTCACTCAGCATGGACATCCCATGGCCTATCATAGTGAGATGTTATTAGATATTGTATGTAAGTACCCCACTTGCAACAAAGAAATGTACTCCATTATACAAGCCTACCACAAGTGGAGGAATTACATTCTAGTGAAGGATACAGTCATCCACACTGATCATAAGCCTCTGCAAATCATGCAGACATAAGGAAAATTGCAGAATGACCACCATCAAAAGTGGTCCACATACTTGCAACAGTTCCATATCAACATCAAGTATAAGACAAGGAGAACCAACCACATCATTGACTGCCTCAGTCGAACTTCAATTGCAACACTAACCATGGTGCTACACTCCTGTGGACATGAGAAATTTGGATGGCCCCAATTCTATGAGAGAGATCCTAACTTCACCACCACCTACCATATGTTGGGAACAAACACAGTTGTCACTGATTTCTATCTTCAAGATGGGTTGTTGTGCCATCTGGGCCATCTTTTCATCCCATCAAGCGAGTGAGCGAAGCTAATTTTGTAAGCTCACTATAGTCTGGTGGCAGAACACTTTGGTGTAGAAAAGACAGTGTCAGTGTTGCAACAACATTTCTATTGGTCAAAACTTCAACCGAATGTCATCAAGTATATCAAGTCCTACATGGCCTGGGCCATTACCAAACTAGCCATTAAGAAAAAAGTCATGTACACCCCTTTGCCTACTCCCAATAGGCCCTGGGAATCCATCTTGATGGACTACATGCCGGGCCTTCCTTCAACCAAGCAGGTAAATGACTGTGTTTTCGTGGTGGTTGATCATTTTTTCAAGATGGTGATTCTGGTCACCTACAAGAAGAGCATCACAGCAGAGGCCATTGCCAATATCTTATTTGAACGAGTGTGGGTACATTTTGGAATACCACAAACCATCGTCTTAGATTGGGACAGTTGGTTCTTCAATATATTTTGGTCGATCCTCTGGTCATGGTTGGACACCAGAGCCCCTTTTAGGTGGGGTTGGGATTTCAACCATTAGGTCCCATGGATGTTGCACTACCTCTTGCATCCATGCAAGAAGAATCATCCCATGCTCAAATTGAAGCCGACAAAACCACCCATTTCATTGAATTAATCTAGCACATCCGCCAACAGGTTCAGGATATTTTGCATAAGTCCAATGTCAAGTACAAGCAGCTCCATGATCAACACCAGGTGCCCCACAAGTTTTGGGTGGGCAATAAATTTTGGTTGCATTTGCAGAAATAATGCCTTATAGGACCCCATCAAAATATTTTTCCACTCTTATATGGACCTTACACCATCACCAACGGTGTGGGTGACAATGTCTTTGAGCTTAAAATTCCCCCCTTCCTTAGATTGCACCCAGTGTTTAATGTGGACCTCCTTCGGCTATACTTTCCACCATTATTGGACACCTCAGAGATAGTAGAAAAAATGACATCAACAAAGCTCAACCTTGACTAAATGGAAAAGGCATCCACTGATCAGATTGTGGACACACAGGTCAATGGTACTCACCAACATAAACTTATGCTTTATCATGTTGTCAAAGCGGGGCAACACTTGCACCAAGGCAAGTGGCTCACCCAGGGCCAAATTCAGCAGAAATTTCCTCATATGATGGGGGAAATTAATGCAATGGAGACCATTTCTTCCTTAGGGGGGAGGATTGATATAGGTGGATATCGGTGGCCACCCACCTCTTCCAACTGGCTCACATACAGTTTTCATCTTGGCAATTTTTTATATCTTTTTGGCTCATAAACTTACAGGGCCATTTTGAGGCCCTAAACAATGTTTTTTGGGATCTCCATAGTCACACTATATATGGAGTTAGAGTGTGACAAAAACATTTGTATTACTTGGATAGACCTTTCCAACAAGCTATTGTGGGCCTAAAATAAATATCGTATGAAAAAGTTACGACCTCGAGAAATTGATGTACAAACTTACACCATCGAGGCCCACATGACTTCTAGTTCTTCATCTCCTAGGGTTAGGTTTTGGATGTCTAGGGTTTTTTTATTACTTCTTGATGCTAAAAAGGCCTGGAGGCCTCATTGTAATGTGCTCAGGCGAATGCGCATAGCCACCGCATCTCTTCTCAGAGATTAGCTACCACCATTTGAGCAAGATTGTTTCATTCCGTATTTTACAGTTTCAACACATTTCTTTATTGGATAGAAGTTAAGTTTGATTGTATCTCTATTATTTTTCTATGTATATATATGTTAATTTTATGTATTTTTGTTTCATTTCATTCCTCTCATAAATTCGGATAAAAATTTCTTCTAGGAAAACTATCAACAAACCAACAACAAACACTTGTTGTTTTAGTGCAACTCACACAGGAGTTCACTCTTCAGGACTGAAAATATGGCTCTTCAGTTTTCCAGCTCCAATTCTCTCCAATTACTCTCTAGTTTTCTCTAGAATTCATCCTCCATGGTTGCATCAACTTCAAGCTTTGTTTCTTTCTCTCTCCTTTCTCCTCATGCACCAAAACTCAATGTGTAAAATCGTTGTCCCAACCCATACACATTTTCTCTCTTTGGCTTTCCTTTCTTGACTCATAATCTTCCCCAAGATGATTGTACTCAACCCTCATGTGCCCAATAAATTTGGGATGTGACCACTCACACCCACCCTCTTACATGTATTCAATGATTGGCTTTGGGAACTCAATCAAAAATGGGAAGGTTCATATGCAAATAGAAAATTTAGGAAAATGGGTTGAATTAATATACATGGGTAATCNCCCATATATTGTCCATGTCCCTTTAGCAGGTGGCATCACATTTTATTATTAAAACATTGAAATACAATTTTTCATATTGCATCGCTTTGGTAGTAGCCACACATTATATCTACATAAAAAATAATTAAACTGGGGATTATACTGGGGATGTTACAAAGAAGTTCCCATGGCCATCACCATATTTCATAAGAAGTTGACACTAATCATATGAAGGAAGCCTATATTTTCAAGTTTATACCAGATGATTTACTAGGAGAGATCCCTCAAATTGATCGAAGGAAAGGTGCTGCAGCTCTTCAAGGTCATCTTCGCCCTAATTTCCTTGCTCAATTTTTGTGCAAAAAATAAAATCTTCCAGCTGACGTTCAGACTGAATACCCTCTCTATTCCACTTATGTAATAAATATTCAATATGTAAAGAGGCGTCAATCTTACCTTGATATGATTCTATGAACATTTTATGTTCTCTTTTTATTTCAAAGATGTCTTGAACTTCAAATTCAGGTGAGGAAACAAATCGGTGCATCATGGATAGTTGAATAGATCTTCCATGAATCATTTTAAAATTGAGGTGAGCACTACGATGTGACGATGGAGAACATAAATGAGAGAAGCTCCCAAATGATCAAATCTATGAAAGATGACACAAATGGAAAAATGTATACTTTTTATTTCAACAAAGAAATGGTTAGAAAGTTGAAAGAAAGAGTGCGGGATTCAAGTTCATTTGTGGCACTCACCGTACATTTTGGAGATTCTTAACATATCAAATCTGGAGAATTCCCAGAGAATGAGCCTATTGATATTGCAATTCCTACACCTATGCAGGGGCTTTGCTCGGACTAGTGTCAAACAACTCTTGGGGAAAGTTGTCTCCTTCAGGCAAGTTGTCTCCTTCATTGTCTCTCTCATTCAATAACTCATCGCAGGTTCAATTCCTACCTCTATTGGAAGCATGATCTTATTACTCACTCTAAATATTCAGCAAAATCAGCTCGCCAACATTGTTCCAGCCGCGATCTTCGCTCTGGGGAACCTGGAAAAGTTGTCATTGATCGAAAACCAAAATTTGGGCGGTGATATACTGGGATGGATTGGTAAGCTCACAAAGCTCACATTCTTGTCTCTTTCTATAACGTCCCCAACCACCAACAGGATGAGAAACCTCACTTCTTGGATGTCTCTCCTTTCTCTGATACCAATTTGTAATGTCCCCGTCCACCAATAGGCCATGAAACGTCACTTCTTGGATGTCTCTCCTTTCTCTGATAACAATTTGTAACATCCCCAACCACCAATAGGCCAAGCAACATCACTTCTTGGATGTCTCTCCTTGCTCTGATACCAATTTGTGACATCCTTAGCCTTAACCAACAAGCCAGGCCATGCCACCGAATAACTTTCATGCTCTGATACCATATATATTTATATGCATATCTATCTAATGCAAATTAAACAACTATGACATTATGTTCATGCCAATATTCATGCGGAAATAACATTAAAACATACATACCTTATACACACACAATTCTAACAACATTATAACTTGATTTCAAGATACACATCATACAGAGAACGAAGATTTGGTACTTATCTTTTAATAGATGGCCACCAACTGCGTGCAAACCTCCCATGAACCTCCCAGCCTTAGACCACGTTTCTCATCACGCCCAACAGTGGGTCATCCCCGAGTTGGCACTAAACTCCATCGGGGAAGGGATTCCTAGGCTTGGCAAGGACAATAGGAAAGTCACACAGATCAACAGGAAGGATTTTCCCCCAGGAGCCATCTCACACTAACAGCCTACAACCTTTCATTCCCCACATGCCTGTCCCACCCCAGGAAGTGTGCCCCTTCTCTACTCAACAGTACTTCCACTACCCCACTTCCCTTCTAGGGCTTCAACAATAGGTCGGACAGGAATGCTCAGAGCACTATAGTTGTTGTTGAGCTCTCTCTAGGAAAATCACTTCCCAAACAACCTCTCTCACCTAGAGAGAGTTGTTTATAGGCCTAAAAACTTGCTTCTTCAGTCCACGGGCCTGACAACCTGCCTCTTCGAACCCAGATGCCTAATAACCTACTTCTCCAGTCCATCTCCTAAGTCAATTCAAGTAAGGGTGATGGCAACAACAAATCTTGGTATAGAATAGATGATGGCAGCAAGCCATGCTCAATCAAAGAACTGTGTTGGCAGTGACAGCAAACCGTTAAGGCACAGTATGGGCTCAAGAAAAGTACGGGTGCGTTGTGCTTCACAGGAAAAGTACGGGATAGCTCAAAATGCCTGCAGGTTCCAGAGGTGCGTGAATGATTCAAAGGTTGATGATGAAGAAAATGGCTCAATGCGTGAATCAGTGGGTGAGTCCGGGAAGATGGCAGACTTTCAGAGAGTGGTGACTATTGCGAGAATGGCGAGGGAACCCCCAATGAGTTGACTTTCCCAGCTATAAACTGCATGCGCTCAGGTTGACACATGTCTTCCTGAAGCTGCATGAGCTCCACTTAACACTCGTTCCCTTTCCCTGAAAACTTAGGACAACACCGATTATGTCAACCTTAGCCTTTAGGAAATAATAATATAATAGTATTCCTTTAGAGGTAAACCCTTTAGCTTAGCCCCTATTCATAGACACTTAGCCCCTTCCCTTACCCTACCTAGTGGAGTTTAGTCCCCCATAACTCTTTATTCGTGGTCGGTCTACACACAATGATGTAATTTTATTAATGATATGAGTGTTTACATATACAAAAATAGGCTCACTGGCCTTAAGCATCTAGGCTCTCCAGCCTAATAACATATAAGTCTTCCAGCATATAAACACTTGGCTCACCATCCTATAAACATAATTACAATTCAGCAGGGTCTCGGCCTTGGGGTATTACAATCCCCTCCCCTTTTTTTTGCACTGTCCTCAGTGCAACTTATTTACACAACAACAACAAGATTTCCAAAATCTTCAAAAAGATGTGGGTACTCTGCCTACATAGCATCTGCATGCTCCCATGTTGCGTCCTCAGGACCGTACCAGGTCCACTGGACTTTTACAAGCCCTATGAATCGATTCTAGAGATGCTTGCTTTTTCGATCCATTATGCACACCAAATGCACCTGAAAAACACTTTCTTGCTCCACCTGAATCACATTCCAATCAATAACATGATTAACATCAGGTATATATTTCTTAAGAAATGAGACATGAAACAAATTATGTATAGACATAGATGCAAGCAACACAAGCATATAAGATATTGGACCAATCCTCTCTAGGATTTCAAATGGTCCACAATATTTGGTTGCCAACTTGGAACAATTTCCCAGCTTTAGGGAAATTTTGTTGGCTTTCACCTTTAAGAAAACATGATCACCCACTTTAAACTCCATGTGGGTTATGCCTTTGTCTGCATAGGTTTTCTTCATGTCTTGGGCAGCCTTCAAATTTTGTTTAATCTTCACCATTTTCTCTTCCATTTCTTTGAGAAACTCTGGCCCAACCACTTCTCTATCAGTTGGGTTGTCCCACTTACTGGGGTGTTTCACTTTATGCCATAAATTTCTTCAAACGGGCTCATCTTCAGTGATGCTTGATACCCATTGTTGTAGGAGAATTCTACCAAGTGTAGATAATCTTCCCATTTAGATGGTTTGTCCATCACATACATCCTTATCATATCCTCTATCACTTGGTTCACCCTTTCTGTTTTCCCATCAGACTCGGGATGATAGGTTGTGTTGAAGTTCGGATTTGTTCTAAACCCTTTGAATAACCCCTTCCAAAAATTTGAGGTAAAATTTGGGTCTTTGTCAGACACAATCATCTTGGGTATGCCATGAAAGTGTGCTACTTCCCTCATATAAATATCAACAACATTGGTTGCCTTGTGAGTGACCTTCATAGGAATGAAATGGGCATCTTTAGTAAGCTTGTCCACTACCACCATGATTGCATCATGATGCTTTCTTATTCTAGGAAATCCTATGATGAAATCCATTGTCACCACTGCCCACTTCCACTGAGGAATGGGTAATGGCTACAGTAAACTAGTTGGGTGTCTATGCTCAACCTTTACCTTTTGACATTCCAAACATTTGGCAATAAAATCAGCAATCTCCCTCTTCATGCCTGGACAATAATATTGGCTCTTGACTGCTGAAATTATTTTCTGATATCCAGGGTGCCCAACATAAGGCACATTATTCATTTCTTTTAAAATTTCACTCCTCAATTCAGGATAATTGGGTACATAAACTATGTTTATGTACAAGAGAATTCCATCAATTTCCAGTTTGTACTCTTCATCTTTCTGCTGCATTTTACCTTGTTGCAATTTAGTTACTAATCCCATGTATTGCAAATCAAATTTTGCAGCCTCCACAATTCTATCTTTTAAATCTGATTGGTACATGCTAGTGGTTGTAGCATGAAACTCATGCACTCTTCTGTTGAGTGCATCAACCACTTTGTTCTCTTTCTCCTGGATATGCTTTATATCAAAGTCATATTCACAAACCAATTCTAACCATTTTCTTTTCCTAGCATTCAAAGTAGGTTAATCAAACAAATACTTCAAACCATTATGGTCTGTCCTCAGCTCAAACCTCTTTCCCATGAGGTAGTGCCTCCACTTATTCAAGTCATGCACTATGGATGCCAACTCCAAATCATGAGTGACATAGAGCCTTTCATGCTCTTTCAATTTTATGGACTCAAAACATATTACAAATCTGTTCTGACTAAGGACTCCTCCAAGTCCTTGTTTGCACGCATCTGTGCAAACCACAAAATCTTCATTCAGATCAGTAATCCACAGAATTGGAGCATTGGTTAACAACTGCTTCAATTATTGGAAGCTCATTTCACATTAAGTTGTCCATTGAACCTTCTTCCCCTTCCTTTGCAAAGAAGTGATGGGATGATCTATTCTCGAAAACCCTGCAATGAACCTTCTATAGTAGCTAGCTAGACCCATGAAGGATCTGACTTCTATCACATTCTTAGGTGTTTTCCATTCTCTAATGGCTTCTACCTTCTCAGGATCCACTGCTATCCCATCTTCAGATATAATATGCCCCAAATAGTGAATTATGTTTTGATAAAATGAGCACTCGCTCAATTTGGCATACATTTGATGCTCTCTTAGCACTTGAAACACCATCCTCAAACGATGCTCATGCTCTTCTTCCAACTTGGAATATACAAGGATGTCATCCAAAAAGACAATGACAAACTTATCCAAATATTCTCGAAAAACACCATTCATTAGGCACATGAAAACAGTTGGTGCATTTGATAACCCAAATGGCACCACTGTGAAATCATAATGACCATACCTTGTATTGAAGGAGGTCTTGTTGATATCTTCCTCTTTAATCCTTACCTGATGGTATCCTGACCTGAGATCTATATTTGAAAATATCCTTTCATCCTTCAACTGATCGAAGAGATCATCAATCCTTGGTAGAGGGTACTAGTTATTTATAGTCACTTTGTTCAACTGTCTAAAATCTATGCACAATCTCAATGTCCCATCTTTATTTTTCACGAACAAGACTAGGGAACCCTAAGGTGACACACTTGGGCGTATATACCCCTTCTTCATAAGTTATTCAAGCTGCATTTGCAACTCCTTCAGCTTTAGTGTACACATTCTATAAGGAGGCTTTGACATTGGAGTTGCTCCAGGCATTAGATTTATAGAGAAATCAATATCTCTCTTTGGGGGTAGTCCTAGTACCTCCTTGAATGCATCTTCAAAATATTCTAGGACTGCATGATCCTCCAGATTTGGCACCTTATCCTTAGATGCTTCCTCCATATGGGCTGCAAATATTTGACAACCCATCCTATAACACTTTTTCAGCTGCATTGTTGGAATTTCTCTGATAGTCATTGCCCTAGTAATTCCTTGCGCTTTCCTTAGGTTCCCTTCCTCATCCAGAAAAGTGAATGCCTTGTTATGATAGTCTAAGATGGCATGGTGTTGGTCCAACCAATCCATACCAATTAGACAGTCATAGGAACCTAAAGGAAAGATGTTCAAATATTCCCTTGTGCTCAGTCCATTCATGTCTATAAGACATGACTTAGCCATCTCATTAACTTTTCTTTTGGCTCCGGTAGCCAGCTGCACCAACCAAGATTTTCCATGCTTTCTTCTTAGCAAATGCAAACTTTCCACCATCTTAGGATCTATATAACTATGACTATCCCCTGAATCAATTAAAATAGTAATGGTTTGGTTGTGGATCATACCTTCCACTTCAATCATATGTGATTGATACTCTTCTTGCTTGTTGTCCAGGGCTACATAGATCATGGGTACACTTCTCCCCATGTCCTCCACTATTTCATCTCGTTGAACATTGTGAAAAACTCTCATTTTTTCACTTCTGTGAGAACAATCTCTAAACATATGATCTCCTTTACAACCCCAACATTGAATAGGTGGTTGCCTTGGCCTTTGAATCCCTGTCTCAATCGTTCAGGGTTATCTAAAAGTTGGTTGTCCTGAGGATCATTTTTGAAGAATGGTGGCTTAGCTCCCTTCTTCCTCTGATCCATCTTTAATTTCTTCTTGTCTTCCCAAGATTTTTGGAAAGTTGGCCTTGCTTTTTGATGATCATATAGGCACTTAGCTCGCCTTATGGTCTCCTCCAATGTTTTGGGATCATCATATTGTATTTTGTCACTAATGAATGATGGAAAACCACTCCAATACCTCTGAATCTTCACTTCTCATCCTTGATGACAGAGACATACTTCAGCAATTCTAAAAACTTTCTTTCATATTCATCTATTGTCATACTCCCAAGCTTGAGTTCCAATAACTCTTTCATTTTCTTGTCATAGTATCTCTTAGTCAAGTATTTCTTTTCGAAATACTTCTTGAATTCCCTCAAAGTAACATTTTTCTCTTTAATGTGTTGCACCTGCACAAGTTGATCCCACAACATAGATTTCTTTCCTTTGAGTTGATAGATGGAAATTATTCCTTCTGCATGAGAATAATAATTATGCAATTGAAAATACTTTCTCATGCCCAACAACCATGTCTCTGCATCTTCATCCTTCTTGTGCTCACCATCAAATGTAGGAGGTTTTATTTTCTTCATTTCCCCTCGTAGCTCATCCACCCCAGACCTCTTATGCTTCTTGACAGGGGATTGACTTGAGTTGTTGTGCGCTCTCTTATTGGAATGCCTCGGGGAGTGACAATGATTTCTGCTAACACTTATTGTTCTTCTTTTCTCATTAGGATACCTGTGACTTCCTGATTTGCTTGAGCCACTCTCCTTATCCAATTTATTTTCTATTATTTATAGGCTCTGCATCAACCTCATGTTGAAGTCTCCATGTTGCTCCCTGGATCTCATAAGATTTTTGTTATCTGCTCGGTGAATTTGGACCTCTTTTTGCAATTTTTTAATAATTTTCATCAAGCCCACGTCTTTATCTATTTCTTCTCCATGCCCATTGGAGTTTGTTCCTTCAACTCCCAAATGGGCATCCATTCCTCTAGCTTCATTCTTCGAACTGTAAGCATCTTGTGCCTCCTCCATTTCTCTGCACTATGCGACAGTTTGGTTCAGTTCTGACAATTGTTAATTCTGCAAAATGTGCAGTCAACTGAATTTTTGTCAGGATATTAGACTTAATAATTTTCTAGAATAACATAAACCAATCTGGTTTAATAAAATAATAGTTGACTCCATTTTCAGCGAGACTTGGTTGATCAAGAACCTCTCAGGCTTATATCTCTAATCCCAGCTCTGTTCTGCAATAATTTTCGGGTGCTAGCCCCCTTTTCTTTAGCCCTTGGTTTGCATGTGACCACAACTATGACCCATTTCTAATGATTTGGGTGCTTATCTAGAGCCTTGAAACTTATGGCTCCGGAGCTTCAGAGGTTTCCCCTTTTTCCATGTGTCCCAAACATCACATGGCAACAAACTGACAAATGCGCAAAGAACGGTGGATCTATGATCCACATTACTTGCTCTGATCTATGAAGGATAAGAGCTTTGTAACTCTGAGCTTTGGCGATATCCAAAGCACATCACAACAAATCTCTCAGAGTGTCGAATTGGTGAACTCGTGAAGTGGGGTGGATCAACGATCCACGACTTCCCAACATCCAACGATTGATACTTGCTATGGAACTTCGGGCTTCGGGGCTCCGGGACTTCATAGCTTTGGGGCTCTGGGACTTCGGAGGATTTCACCTTTGCACATCCAAAAACTCCCAAATCGAAAATCTTTGAATACTTCCACATCACCCCCGTTGACATCATTATGTCACGTTACTTCGACACTATGAAACTTCATAAATTTCTTCCTTCCATTCCATCATGAACCATTTCTTTCGGAGTGTCAAGTCTCCGGACTTCACTATTTTGCGCCACGCATCCATTGTGACCATCAGGGTCCCCACCATCCATGCTCGAGAGGAGGGCCACGTGGTGAAATATTAGAAGTGGACACATGGCCCAATCAAACGGGTGACACATGTCACATTCTAACTGGTATTTCAATCATCCAAAGGTGCTTAACTCACTGACATGTGGCACACATCCCATGTGTCCACGTCATTTCGAGTGACGTCAGCAAGCCATGCCACTTCAGAACTTCGGGCCTCAACGGTTTTTACATTTGCACACATCAATTCTCCCGAATGTCGAACTCCCAAACTTCCTTACCTTTCGGGGTCCACATAGTACAGTTGTCAACGTCAAGGTGGTGGAACGTGGCATGTCTAGGAAGGGCCCATGTCACTATTGGTGACGTCATACTGCCACACCACTTGCACTCTTTTTCTTTGAGACTTCGGGCTTCAGTGGTTTGCGCATCAACACAATCCAATTCTCCCAAACGTTGAACTCTTGAATCAATATGATCTGTCCCTGATCAAATCCAACGGTGAACATTCCCCCCCTCCTCGGATCTACGGTGTAGATTCTCTTCGGGACTTCGAAACTTCGGGCTTAGACCCCTCTTGGTCTTATAACCCATAAATTTCGTTGAAGTTTTGAAGTCTGAATGACTTGGAGGTTAACCTTCTTGCACTTTTCTCTAGATCTGACGGTTGTGAAGGATCCTCCTTCTCTTGAACAGATCCTATGGCCCAATCACCATAGATGTTGTGGTTTCTTTCTCTGTGACCATTTCTTAAATTGTTACACCTCATGTGCTTCCAAACAAAGTCCAAGTGTTCTCTCAATGCTCTTCTGATACTCTGTACATCAAAATTCTTTGGACTTTTTACTCTGAATTTCTCTTTTCGTGCCCATCCAGGTTCCTTGTAGAAACCATGGGCTCTGAACTTGAATTTTGTCCATTTCGACAACAATTCTTTTCCGAAACTTTTTCTTCAACTTCCACTAACATGGCCCATCCAGGCTCAGTGTTGAATCCATGGCTCTGATACCAATTTGTAATGTCCCAAGCCACCAACAGGTCGGGCAATGTCACTTCCTGGATGTCTCTCCTTGCTTTGATACCCAATTTGTAATGTCCCCAACCACCAACAGTCCGGGCAACATCACTTCCTGGACATCTCTCCTTGTTATGATACCAATTTGTAATGTCCCCAACCACCAAAAACCGGATAACACCACTTTTTGGTAGGGATGATTTTAAGGATGGAAATTTATTTTAAAATGTAGAAACCTAGGCGAATCTTACTAATCCTTCATATGCCAACTATAAATGACTGGAGATATTTTTGTAAAAATATTCAAATTTCTAAGGATTTTATATAGATTTTATAAAATTTTGGCTATTTTTAAGGTAAAATAATTTTATCCTATAGAATTTGGGCGAATTATTTTTAAAATAGCGAATCTCTTTTTTTGAAAAACCATGGAAAATTAGCCCATGAGCGAAATTTAGC
>JASDQU010736918.1:79335-91261 GCA_032191745.1 Picea mariana | reverse complement strand
TATTCAAATTTCTAAGGATTTTATATAGATTTTATAAAATTTTGGCTATTTTTAAGGTAAAATAATTTTATCCTATAGAATTTGGGCGAATTATTTTTAAAATAGCGAATCTCTTTTTTTGAAAAACCATGGAAAATTAGCCCATGAGCGAAATTTAGCCCCTAAAATCATCACTTCTTTTTGGACATCTCTCCTTGCTCTGATACCAATTCGTGACATCCTCAACCTTAACCAATAGGCCAGGCCATGCCACCGAATAACTTTCATGCTCTGATACCATATATATTTATACATATATCTATCTAATTAAAATGAAACAGCTATAACATTTTGTTCATGCCACTATTCATGCGGAAATAACATTAAAACATACAAGCATTATACACAGACAATTCTAACATTATAACTTGATTTCAAGATACACATCATACAGACAACATAGATTTGGTACTTATATTTTAATAGATGGTCACCAACTGCATGCAAACCTCCCACGAACCTCCCAGCCTTAGACCGCGCTGCTCATCACGCTCAGTAGTGGGTCACCCCCGAGCTGTGACTAAACTCCACCGGGCAAGGGATTCCTAGGCTTGGCAAGGACAATAGGAAATTCGCACAGATCAACAAGAAGGATTTCCCCCCAGGAGCCAACTCACACTAACAGCCTACAACCTCTCATTCCACACATGCCTGTGCCAACCTAGGAAGTGTGCCCCTTCTCTGCTCAACAGTCCTTCAGCTGCCCCACTTCCTTTTCAGGGCTTCAGCAATAGGTTGAAAAGGAATTCTCAGAGCACTATAGTTGTCGTTGGGATCCCTCTGGTAAAATCACTTCCCCAACAAACTCTCTCACCTGGAAAGAGTTGTTTACAGGCCTGACAACCTGCTTCTTCAGTCCACGGGTATGACAACCTGCCTCTTCAAACCCATAGGCCTAACAACCTACTTCTCCATTCCATCTCCTAAGTCAATTCAAGTAAGGGTGATGGCAGCAAAAAATCTCAGTCTAGAACAGATGATGGAAGAAAACCACGCTCAATCAAATAACTATGTTGGCAGCGACAACAAACCGTTAAGACATGGTACGAGCTTAGGCAAAGTATGGGTGCATTGTGCTTCACAGGAAAAGTACGGGATAACTCAAAATGCTTGCATGTTCCAAAGGTGCGTGAATGATGCAAAGGTCGACAATGAAGGAAATGGCTCAATGCGTGAATCCGGGAAGATGGAAGACTTCCAGAGATTGGAGACGGTCACGAGAATGGCGAGGGAACCCCCAACGAGATGACTTTCCTAGCTATAAACTACATGTGCCCAGGTTGACACATGTCTTCATGAAGCTGCATGAGCTCCACTTAACACTCGTTCCCTTTCCCCAAGAACTTAGGAAAACACCGATTATGTCAATCTTAGCCTTTAGGAAATAATAATATAATATTATTCCTTTAGAGGTAAGCCCTTTAGCTTAGCCCCTATTCCTAGACACTTAGCCCCTTCCCTTACCCTACCTAGTGGATCTTAGTTCCCCAAAACTCTTTCTTCATGGCTCGTTTACATGCAACGATGTAATTTTATTAATGATATGAGTGTTTCATATACAAAAATAGGCTCACTGGCCTTAAGCATCTAGGCTCTCCAACCTAATGACATATAAGTCTTCCAGCTTATAAATACTTGGCTCACCAGCCTATAAACATAATTACAATTCAGCAGGGGTTCGGCCTTGGGGTGTTACACTTTCACTGAATGAATTCATGGGGAAAATATTGCGTTTGTACTCGAAATTGCTCAACCTTACCTTATGGTACATGGATGGTATTAGTTTGGAGGGTGTAATACCCAACTGGATTGGCAATCTGGTAAAATTGTAGTAGTTGCATCTCGAGAACAATATTCTTGGTGTGGAAATCCCACCTTCCATCGTAAAACTCCAAAATCTGGTGGACCTTGACCTTTCTAGCAACAATTTACAAGGTATGATATCAGAATGGAGATTTCATATAGTTTCATTGAAGTTACATTCAAACAAACTGTTTGGAACCCTGCCATGCTTTACTGGTGCTGCCAAAATCCTGGTAACACTAAACCTCTCCAACAATTCTCTCATGGGAGGTATTCCCTCTTGAATCTCCAGTTTGTTGGTCCTCTAAGAGCTCAATTTGTGAGATGCAACGGAAAAAAATGATAGAACGGGTTTACATTAATCAATCTTGTGCTCTAGCATAAACACTTGGAGCTTGCCTGATCCAAGATCTTTTCATCGATGAGACTTATTAAAGAATTGTATTAAATGGGCATAAATTGAAGTGTACCATAAAGAAGGAATAAATCAATAATGAAGATACATAATCATCATATATGAACACAAAAAACTTCATAACGGAGTTCGTCCCTGGTAGACTACGTCTCTCGGTCCTGCTCTCAAATGGGTAGCAGGGGTGATTTTAAGGATGGAAATTTGTTTTAAAATGTAGAAACCTTGGCAAATCTTACTAATCCTTCATATGCCAACTATAAATGTTTGGCGACATTTTTGTAAAAATATTCAAATGTCTAAGGATTTTATATAGTTTGTATAAAATTTTGGTGATTTTTAAGTTAAACTAATTTTATCCTATAGAATTTGGGCGAATCATTTTTAGAATAGAGAATCTTTTTTGGGAAAAACCATGGAAAATTAGCCCATGAGAGAAATATAGCCCCTAAAATCATCCCTGATGGGTAGGCCTTTTTATTAACTCAACAAAATAATTTGACAAAATACATAAGTATACCTCATTCTGGATTTAAGTTGCAGAATCTTTGCTCATATTAGAAGACAAACAACATCACTGAATTCGTGGCCTCAAATTACCAAAAAACGACTATCTCCATGTCTCTATTTGAGTCTGGAACTTCCAGGCCCCTGAGAAAATTTGTCTCGATTTCCGTGCTTGCACCTGCAATTAATTCATGAGAAATTTATCGATTTTCATGCCCTTTCTGTACGATTGCACCCTTGTCTGACCCCCGAACTCTAGCAGACTCGACTCTTAAGTAATAAAGGAGGGTGGATGTACCAACACAGTCGTTAGGCTAGTTGGTTGGCGGAGTTATATTAAAGGCTTAGTAGTTGGGGGAGGTCCCGAGGTTAAACCCATGGGCTTCCCCTTTTGGAACTTTGTTACAACAAACCCCAAGTTGGCAGTGACTGTTATATATGGCAGAGAGGTAATGGTTGGGCCAGATATGGTGGAGCTTTAATATTGGCGAATCGTTGCTAGTCTAGCGGACTGACTAGATTTGGCAGATCTTGCCACTATTTTGGTGGACTATATTGTTATTATTTTTTTTTTAGAAATTCGTTTGTTAGCCCTCATTGGGCATTTTCCTGCTGGCATGTGGCATCCCATGACTGGGCCACATGGCGACCACTCATTGGCCCATGTCACCTTCTTGCACAGTCACTACCATGTCATCTCTGCCTGATCAGCTTGCCACATCACCTTACAGGTGGTTGTATGGTCTGCCACGTGGATGTATGGACTGCCATGTGGCACCTTTTCATTGGTCCACGAATTTGATCAAAAAGTCAAAAAATGAGTGACAGGTGGCAGCCTCTGGTACTGCCATGTCACCATGCTGACGTCAGCATGACACATGTCGCCCTCTACGTGTGCCACATATACTATACGAATGATGACATCATCTGTACTAGTGCTAATGTCAGAAATACGAATGTTGACACATCCATGCTAACAGATAAGTGAGGGGATATTTCCCTCACCTTGTCCTTCTCAAAACATTTTGCCTTGCTTGGATATTTTCCCTTTAAGCCCATTCGAAGATAATCAACATCACCCCTATGTGAAGTCCCTGTCCTTCTGTCCAAGATAATATCTTCCTTCAATTCATTCAAGTACTCATGAGAAAACTCATCAACTGAAGGTATTGAAACTTCCTCACCTTGATCCATGATCATGGGAGGCTAAAAAAGTTTCAATTTTTCCACATTTACAACTGAGTTGATTTGCATATAAGGTGGAAGATCTAGACGAAAAGCATTGGTACCACTTTTCTCGAAAACAGTGAAGGGTCCATATTGGATGGGCTTGAGTTTCTTGCCTTCACCTTTCAATATCTCCTTGTTGATATGAAACCATACCTGGTATCCAACCTGAAACTGATGATCAACCTTGTGTTTGTCATGTCGATATTTATAATGTGCTTGACTTTTCTATAACAGTCCCCTGACTGCTTGGTGTACCTATTGTATCCTCTGAATGAACTTGTGGGCTCTGTCTTCATTTGAATTGACATCTCTCCCATACATCAATTCCAAAGGGACCTTAGGCAAATACCCAAAACATGTCTCAAAAGGAGAACACTGAGTGGAGGAATGTAAGGCTCGATTGTAAGCATGATGTACATAAGGTATCTGTTCATCCCATAACTTGGGATGCGTGGCCCATGTCACCTTCTTGCATAGTCACTACCATGTCATCTCTGCCTGATCAACTTGCCACATCACCTTACAGGTGGTTGTATGGTCTGCCACGTGGATGTATGGACTGCCATGTGGCACCTTTTCATTGGTCCATGAATTTGGTCGAAAAGTCCAAAAATGAGTGACAAGTGGCAGCCTCTGGTACTGCCATGTCACCATGCTGACGTCAGCATGACACATGTTGTCCTCTGCGTGTGCCACATATACTATACGAATGATGATGTCATCTGTACCGGTGCTGATGTTAGCAGTACGAATGTTGACTCATCCATGCTAACAGATAAGTGAGGGGATATTTCCCTCACCTTGTCCTTCTCAATCCACTTTGCCTTGCTTAAATGTTTTCCTTTTAAGCCCACTCGAAGATAATCAACATCACCCCTGTGTGAAGTCCTCATTCTTCTATCCAAGATAATATCTTCCTTCAATTCATTCAAGTATTCATGAGAAAACTCATCAACTAAAGGTATTGAACCTTCCTCACCCTGATCCATGATCATGGGAGGATAAAAAAGCTTCGAGTTTTCCACATTTACAACTGAGTCAATTTGCATATAAGGTGGAAGATCTAGACGAAAAGCATTGGTACCACTTTTCCCCAAAATAGTGAAGGGTCCATATTGGATGGGCTTGAGTTTCTTGCTTTCACCCTTCAATCTCTCCTTGCTGATATGAAACCATACCTAGTCTCCAACCTGGAACTGATGATCAACCTTGTGTTTGTCATGTCGAGATTTATAATGTGCTTGACTTTTCTCCAACTGTCCCCTGACTGTTTGGTGTACCTGTTGTATCCTCTGAATGAACTTGCGAGCTCTGTCTTCATTTCTTTCTTCATTTGAATCGACATCTCTCCCATACATAAATTCCAAAGGGACCTTAGGAAAGTACCCAAAACATGTATCAAAAGGCGAACACTGAGTCGAGGAATGTAAGGCTCAATTGTAAGCATGGTGTGCATAGGGTATCTGTTCATCCCATAACTTGGGATTCTTGCTGCAGTAGCCTCGAAGCAAAAGTACCAATGTTTGGTTAACAACCTTTGTCTATCCATCGGTCTGTGGATGGAAAGCAGTGCTCCTCTTCAACTTGGTGTCCATCATTCTCCACAAGCTTGTCCAAAAATCCCCAAGGAATTGAGTATCTCAATCCGAGATAATGGATGTGGGTAACCCAAAGTGAACCCAAACATACTGAAAGAAGAGATTAGCAGTCTGCTCAACAGTGATTTTCTTTTTACATGGGATTAAGATACACCTCTCGTTGAACCTATCCACTACAACATACAAATAGTCATGACCCCTTTTCAACATTGGTAAAACCCCTACAAAATCCATGGAGATATTTTCCCATGGATGGGATGGAACAAGAAGTGGTGAGTATAGCCCCAATTTTCTATTAGTGGGCTTACAAGTAGAACACATCACACGCCCCTTTACATATTTAGTTACAATTGCTTTCATCTGAGGCCAGTAACAAAACCTCTGCAGATGAGCCATAGTTTTTCCTACTCCAAAATGCCCAGACACAAGAGAAGTGTGAGCTTCTCGTATTACATGGACTCGTTCACTTGTAGGAATACATAGCTTTCCAAGATGGTAGAGTAGTTTTCCCTGCAAACAATAGTTCTCTACCTGTGCACCACGTGTTAGCTTCTCATATACTTTTTTAAAATCTTCATCAACGACATATTGTTCCACATATCTATCATGAGATAAAGAAGCATTCTTCAAAATAATAGAAGCAACAATAGGAGGTCTAGAAAGCATATTAACTACTTTGTTACTTGTACCCTTTTTGTATTTTATTACCAAATAAAATTGTTGAAGAAAACCCATCCATCTGTAGTGTCGAGATTGTTGTAGCTTGGTTTTTACTTGGAGATACTATAAGGGTTGATGATCTGTATGTATGATTGTTTCCTTCCTTGATAAGTAGTGCTTCCATTTTTTTACGCTTTGAACTAATGCATACAACTATTTATCATATGTAGAATAGTTAACAACAACTTGGTTAAAATTTTCAGAGTGGTAATAGATAGGATTATGATATTGCATCAATATTGCACCCATGGCGTATCTGTTGGCATCTGTCTCAATCTCGAAAGGTTGTTGAAGATTCGGTAGTGCTAATACTAGTGCAGTACTGATCTTTTCCTTCAAAGTGTCGAAATCATTTTGTTCCTTTCCTCCGCACTAAAAAGTGTTCTTTACACTGGTTAAGCCATGCAAAGGAGCTGCAATAAAAGATAAGTTTTAAATGAATCTCCTCCAATACTGGATTGCACCTAAGAAGCTTCGTACTTTGGTTACAGTTTTGGGCTCAGGACAATTTACAATCACATCAATCTTGGAAGAATCAATTTTCAATTGTCCTCCTCCTACAATATGACCTAAGTACACAAGTGCAGTCTTACCAAATTAACATTTGGATAATTTTACATACAAATTTTTCCTTTGAAAAATATCCAATACTTGCTTTACATGCCTTACATACTCATCCGAAGTTCCACTAAATATAAGAATGTTGTTTAAATATACAATCAAAAAATCATATAGAAATGGCCTGAATACATCATTTATCACACGCATGAAGGTTGTCGGAGCATTACAAATCCCAAACGACATAACTAACCACTCAAACAATCCATGTTTGGTTTTAAAGGCAGTCTTCCATGCATCATGTTCTGCAACCCTGATCTGATGGTATCCACTACGCAAATCCAACTTAGTGAAATAAACAACATTCTTTAATTGATCAAGTAAATCATCTATACGAGGATGAGGGTATCGATTTTTCACTATGATTTTATTTAAGGCTCGATAATTGACACACATTCTCCATGTGCCATCCTTCTTTGGCACCATCATGATCAGAGAACTACAAGGAGATGAGTTGGGCCCGATGACCCCTTGATCCAATAAGCCTTGTACATGCTTTTTGATCTTTGTCATCTCTACAATTGACATCTTGTACATGCCCACATTAGGAAGAGGAGAATCTTGTTGAATATGTATTTCATGTTGGATTTTCCTCTTAGGAGGTAATCCATCTGGTTCCTGGAAAATATCATCATACTTAGAAACAATATCAATTAATTATTTCTTATGAGAATGATCACATCCTTGGAAAGCGTCGAATGTTGCGACATCCTTTGCCCTTACGACCATGAGTACATATCTCTTATTAGTGTTTATGATTCTCTTCATTTGTCTTGCACTAACAAGTGTTGTGTTTACCCTCATGCTGTAGGATCTAACAATATATTCCACTCCCCCTTTAATAAGGTGATATTTGTTCTCATGACGAAAGAAGACTGTTTTTCTATCATAAAGATAAGGACTCCCCAACACTATGCTGCATATATCAAGTGATACAACATCCAAATCCACTTCATCAATCAACTTTGAAGCAATAGAAAATCTGACCCTACACTACTTGGTGACATTAAGTTTTTCTTTATTACATACCCAACCAAGAGGATACGGTTTTGGATGTGGTTTAGTTTCAAAACCCATGTTTTTGACAAGTGCTTCAGATATCAAGTTTACTTGGGAACCCGAATCAAATAATGTATCTATATTAGTGTGTTTAGATACAAATCTTATATGAAATAATTCATTCCTCTTTCTTTCATAATCATGAGATTCATTATTGGAATTTGAACTAGCATGAAGGGAATATTTACCTTGTACTCCAATCGTTGTGATCTTTCCTTCGTCTCCTGAATCGGAACCAAGATCTTGTTGCACTGTAGCAATGGTCTTTGTCTTCCCCTTTCTACCAAATTGTTTCGATCTCTTCTCTGGATGTAGTTTCCAATAGTGTTCATCATCATGACCATTCTTCTTGCAATGAGTGCAATATGTCTTTCCTTCTTCTCTCTTTACAGTGGCGGTCTTTTTGTCCTTCCTTTTAAACTTCTTAAATTGCTTATGTGGGAGATTGGAAGGTTTCTTTGTGGGATGTTCTTGAACATGCTTTCCCCCGTTCTCAAGGTGAGTGGCTTGCACACAACTTCGTCAAGACTGGTGGGGTTAAAAAACAGTAAAGTATGACCAATATAACTGTGAAGTGCGCCAATATACTTCATTAAAGCTTCATAAGAATCCAAATGAATGTTTAATGCAAGAATTTTCTTCCTAAATTCTTTCATGAAACTTTGTCAATTTGACCCTTAATTTGTCTTAGAGTTTATCATTCCATCATTGCTTTATGTAAATAACCCAATGGATAAAATTGCTTCCTTATCACTGATTTAAATTCCAACCGTGAGGAAATAATATTACCACACTTACTTATGTCATGAAGTTTTCTCTCCCACCATATGAGAGCGGTGCCTTCCAATCAAACAGAAGCCAATTTCACTTTAACTTCCTCTTCATCAATCCGTTGAACACGGCAATATATTTCAACCTGTCAGATCCAATTATCTATCTTTTCGGGATTAGAATCTCCATTAAACATAGGTGAAACAAATTTTACATCAAGCTTTAATAATGGTTTCTTAAAAGAAATTTTATGGCTAGAATTATGAGAATGATGAGAATGCTCAAAGGAAGAAGAGCTAGAACTTAATGGTGAAGGTGGAGGCTTAGGAGGGTCTCCTCCAACCCCTTAATTCACTAAAGCATTATCATCTACTTGTGCTTCATTTTTCTTCTCTTTCTTCTTCATCCTCTTCTCGTACTCTCCATACATTCGCTCGACCATTTTTTACATGCGATAAAAGACCATATGGAATTTTTTCTTATGTTCATTATGCTTGTCCTCTTCGACTATTTTCTTTCTTCGGGATGTACGACCAATTTCGGGATTGAAAGTATTAAGAGTTCCTTCACCTTTCTTATGCTTGGCCCTAGTAAGCATTCACACTCAACAATTCAAGTCAAAGATGATTGCTTTGATACCAACATGATCCAAGATCTTTCCATCAATGAGACTTATTACATAAGCATAAATTGAAGTGTACAATAAAGAAGGAATAACTCAATAATGAAGAGACATAAGCATAAGATCTGAACACAAAAAATTTGATAACGGAGTTCGTCCCTGGTCGACTACACCTTCAGGTCCTGCTCTCAAATGGGTAGGCCTTTTTATTAACTCAACAAAAAAAATTGGAAAAATACATAAGTATACCTCATTCTAGAGTTAAGCTACAGAAACTTTGCTCATATTAGAAAACAAATAGCACCACTAAATTCGTGGCATCGAATTACCCAAAAATGACTGTCTCCAAGCCTTGATCTAAGTCTGTCACTTCTAGGCCCCTGAGAAAATTCATCTCAGTTTTCGTGCCTACACCTGCAATTAATTCATGGGAAAATTCTTGATTTTCATTCCTTTTCATACGGTTGTGCCCTGGTCTAACCTCTGAATTTTGGAAGACTCGACTCTTAAGTAATAACGGAGGGCGGATGTACCAACATAGCTGTTAGGCTAGTTGGTTGGCGGAGTTATATTAAAGGCTTAGTAGTTGAGGGAGGTCTTGGGGTCAAACCCACGGGCCTCCCCTTTTGGCACTTTGTTACAACAAACCCCAAGTTGGTGACAATTGTTATATATGGTGGAGAGGTAGTGGTTGGGCCAGATATGGCGTAGCTTTAATATTGGCAGTTCGTTGCTAGTTTGGTGGACCGACCAGATTTGGTGGATCTTGCCACTATTTTGGCAGACTATATTGTTATTATATTTTTTTTTAGAAATTCGTTTGTTAGCCCTCATTGGGCGTTTTCCTATTGCCACGTGGCAGCCACTCATTGGCCCACGTCACCTTCTTGCACAGTCATTGCCACATCATCTCTGCTTGGTCATCTTGCCACATCACCGAACATGTGGTTGTATGGTTTACCACGTGGTTGTACACTCTGCCACATGGTTGTACGGACTACCACGTGGTTGTACACTCTGCCACATGGTTGTACGGACTACCACGTGGCACCTTTTCATTGGTCCATGGATTTGACTGAAAAGTCCAAAAATGAGTGACAGGTGGCAGCCTCTAGTGCTGCTATGTCACCATGTTGACGTTAGCATGAAACGTGTCTCCCTTTGTGTGCCACATATACTGTAAGGACGATGATGTCATCTGTATGGGTGTTGACGTCAGTAGTAAATATGTCGACTCATCTCTGCTGACTGGGCTAGGTTGACCAAAACTTTGACTGCAAATATATTTGGATCCGTAACTCTGTTTGATGAGTCGTTTACGTCATTGGAAAGATTGCGACGCGCTCTTCGCGATAATGTGAATTTCACTGAGTTTTGAGGACTTTGAATTTTTTCCCTTTCTCTCTCTGCTGAGGCCACTCTGAGCTTCTTGAGTTAGTTCTGTGAATTTTGAGTTATCCTTAGTCTCCTCTGGATCCTTTTTGGATCATTTCCCTTACTCTCTAGCATAGCAAGCTCTCCCAAATTCCCTATTTACGAAATAAACCATGGATTCCAGCTACAGTTGGCAGTTAATTCAGTCGTTCCAATCATTTCAATTAACTTAGTAGTTGCAATTCCAAAGCTAGAACTAATTCCACCAATTCTAGTTGAAATTGATCCAAAACCCATCTCTAATTCTAATTTGAAAGCTAATAGTTGCAATCTCAATCCCGCCCACGATTGTTCTAGACCAAGTTGAACCAGCAGTACCAATATATTTCAAGCTTAAATGTTGAAGGGCACTGACATTGTTCACTATAACTATGTGAAGCAGTGCATATTCAAACAAAAAATAATAGGCTCATGGCACAATTTTTTAAACATGTTCAAAATAACCAATATGATAAATTGGACACGTGTTTTAGGTATCCCACATATCAAGCGATGTCTACATGATTTCGATATCCCACGTTGATGTCTGTGTATAATCTATAGCCTATAATTCATACTTCACCACAATCCAACCTATAGTTCTATATAGCGATCATAGCAATATTAACAAGACTATGGTAGATTGTAGATTCAATGAACCCACGTAAACCTGGCAAGCACCAATTTCTAATATATATACCTTTTTTTTTCCACGAGAAAATTGCTCAAATTTATATAAAGTATAAATTCCTTTACAAATCTGTCTACCAGCTGTACCAACTAAAACAGCACCCTCACAGATAGGTTCGCCAACATAAACCATAGTCCCCGAAGGGAAATACATACCAGCAGAATTCTAGGGAAATACATACCAGCAGAAAGTACAAACGAGCGAGAACCCAATCCAATCATACACAAAGGCAAAAGATAGCAATCCAGCCCACCTCATTCAAATACATTAATAGAGGATATGGGACTCACTATCCCGCTATCCTTGTGGAAAATCGAGAGCCTGCCAACCACCTCGCTTAAAGCCCTCTTTGAGAGGGCATCCGCCTCACCATTGAAAGATCTGGGAATATGGTGAAATTTGACATCAGTGAAGGATCTTAGCAGCTCCATCGTTTTATCCTT
>JASDQU010736918.1:39031-49066 GCA_032191745.1 Picea mariana | reverse complement strand
TTAGTTGGTGTGGCTTTTTTAATTTCCTCACAGGCTTCGATGAAACATTTGCACAGCATATTTGCATCGACATAAGCCTTTTGAGCATAAACTTGCACCACAACAACGCCCGTATAGCTCACAATAGATAATTCGAGGGACTGCATGAAAACAAATTCCAGAGTTTTATACGTTGATATTTGGAACTAATTATTTTCATTTAAAATTTCTTTAAAAAAGGCACGTAATAGATGAATTTAAGTAGAGCATCTTTACTCACTTGAGGTGCACCTGATACAAAAAATGAAAAGCTTCTTATTGGATTCCCATCAATTGCTACCTTCTCAGTTGGACCAATCATATTTGACATCCCAAACGTTGAATTGGCAAGGGTATTATATAAATATCTAGAAACCGCCTGTATCAAAAAGCTAGAATTAAGAAGCAATATGTTTAAAGCAAAATATTAGTTAATCCAATGGATCCTCGGTTTAACATACCTGTGGTCCTTTCAACCATCCTAAATATGCCATTATTTTGCCATTGATGCTGGCACCCAAAGATATTTTATGCCTGTCCATCTTACTCTTTGTCCTTCTCACAAACTGAATAGGGTTCTCCAGCTTACCTAGCATAGGCACCCGCACAGGCAAAAATCCAAAGTGATTTCCCCAGGGTGCTTGAGCTTTTGGTTTCACCATCTCGTCTATGCTCTGCACAGTTTTAGTCGTCACTAGATCGTCCAGGCAAACAGAATTAACTGAATGAATAAGTGTATTTGAAGTGTGATGGATTTGTTCAATGCAGTACCTGTAATCCAGCCAATCCTCTCATGTTTATCAAACATAGTGCTGTGAGTTTTGATTTCTCCATTTGTTTAATAACAGCGTCCTCTGGCATTTCGAATCTCTTTTCATAAGCATCTTGTAAACTATGTTCTGTAACTGCGCCCAAAGAATAATTCATGAACTGTCAAGGTATGAATAGGTATCTCGACTTTGTTCTAAAACATCCTTGATAGAAATTGCAGAAGACTGAACTTAATAAACTAACATACCAGCGGAGAAGCGAATCTGCAAATAGCGTTGCATGCCATAGAAAATTATTCCTGTTATCACATCATTCACTGTCTGTAGAGATTTAGGAGAAAAAAGGTCGTTAGTATACATGTCAAACTATGCAATCTGAAGTAGTGTTGGAAGTGTATGGAGATCACATACCCCTCCTACAGAATTCTTAATCTGTTTGAGATCCTCCAGCAAAAACGTAGCAGAAGAAAGAGCAACAGGCATGGTTTTTACTCCAGGAGGTCCTCGAATAGGCATCTGGCTATCGCCAATCCATCCTTTCATTCTCAGTGAAGAGCTTATCACATCAACCAGTGTGTACCATAATACCAGCATCATATACCATAGTCTCTGAATAAATTTAGTAAGGAGGGTATTGCCAGAGTGACTGGATTGAATACTAGGCTTGGCAGTAGGAAAAGTCGGTGGGAGATCAGGATTGTCGACTCTCCTGGCAATACAAAACAACGTCGACATGAAAGAAATCCCATCTCCGAGTGCATGATGAAACCTAAAAACCATAGTGGCTTTGGCCTTGTTTGTTTTGTAATTTAGGAAGTGGAACTCGCAGAGAGGACGTGAGTGATCGAAAGGCGCAAGGGCCAATTTAGAGATGTAGTCATCCACACAAGCATCGTATGATTCCTGGCCAGGAGGAAACTCAGCAATAAACGTGTGGTCGTTGATGTTCACAGCTGTTTTCTCCCATCTTAAAACTCCCTGATCATCTTCCTTCTGCGAAATACAAATCTCCACGCTATGTAAAACAGAATTATAGAAGATAAATGTAGATCAAACAACCATAACAGAATTATAGCAGATAGTAGATCAAACAACCATAATCACACTATCAAACAACCATAACCACACTTACATTTTGTGTTCCATTATTAAAAATTACATTATGTTACCCATTATCAAATTTCTTACCATTGTTGCTATGTTAATCATTTCTTACAATTGTTGTTATGTTCATCATTTCTTACAATTATTGCTATGTTAATCGGTGAAGGTGTGGGTTTTGTTTGCTTATTATCTCACATTAGTTTAATTTGTGAAGGTGTGGGTTTTGTTTGCTTATTACCCCACAGTAGTTTAATTTGTGAAGGTGTGAGTTTTGTTTGCTTATTACCCCACAGTAGTTTAATTTGTGAAGGTGTGAGTTTTGTTTGTTTACTAGGCCATAGGAGTTCAATCAGTAAAGATGTGGGTTTTGTTTGATAGGATTTCAATCAGTAAAGATGTGGGTTTTGTTTGCCTACTAAGCGACAAGAGTTCAATATCCTTAAAGTGAGTTTAATATGTGAAGGTGTGAATTTTGTTTGCTTACTAGACTACAGGAGTTTAATCAGTAAAAATTGAGTTTTGTTTGCTTACTAAGCAACAAGAGTTCAATATCCTTAATTAAAGTGAGAGTTTAATATGTGAAGGTGTGAATTTTGTTTGCTTACTAAGCGACAAGAGTTCAATATCCTTAAAATGAGTTTAGTAAGAAGAGACCGTCAAAAATCCAACTAGCTCATGGTTTTTCTACTAATGTAAATTTTTCTAAATTTCTGCACAATTTCTCACAGGATTCGATCCCTCTATACTCAATTTAAATAATGTATAAACAAAAATTATAAATAACAGACCACAGGAAGAGAACAATCACCATTATACAAGAGAAAAGTGGGTTCCTTGGCAAGGCCGCGTCAGTGATGGCTTTCGTGCAGCGAGAGATATCTGTTATGGCTTCTTCAAATTCAAAGACCACGTTTACGGAGAGAGACAAGAGCGAGCTGCAGATAGCCTGGCTGATGGGGTTTACTGGCTGCCCTTGCTCTTTCATTTCATGGTCACTAATGCCCAGATTCATACTCGACTTAAGGTCCATGATATGAAATCTGACCAGAAAAACCAGAATTACAGAATCGAACTACGAGATGCCTTTAGAATCGATGGACCAAGATCGTCGAACATAGCCAAGATTTCCGATTTGTAAATGGTGACCTCAGGGCTGTAGGCGTGTATAGAGTAATCTCATCGGCTGACCAGAAATACCAGAACTACAAAATCGAACTACGAGATTTGTACCTGGTCAGTGGTCACTTCACAAAGTAGGCATATATAGAGTCTGTGCTCCAAGCATGGCAGCTGTGAAAGCAGGATTGGAGGGCAAGTTGTCATTTAGTGTAGAGTCAGGGAACTGACCATAACATTAAATATGGGTCACACGCCAACGTTCTCGTTGTTATTGCTCACGCAGATATGAGCAACGCTCATGGATTCTCCCGACATCCGCCATTAAATCGCGTGTCATTCACTCAGATTGTGGAGACATTTTTCTCGAATATTCAATCTTAAAGTCCATCGTTTTTAAGATACATTGATGAACCAGGACAAGCCGCGAAGAACTGGTCAGTCGAACGAAACTAGTATTCAATGTTGAGAAGCTGGTTGGATTGTTTTGCTTTAAACTTCATTGAAAGTCACGTGGGTTGTTTTCCTTTGGACTTTATTGAAAGTCACGTGATATGGGAGAAGGGTTGCTGTAATGCTCAATGCCATCTACTCTTACTATGATAATTTCTTAGAATGGTTTCAGGGTTTATTATTACTATTAACAGTAGCACAGCAGCTAACACGCGGCAGGTGAACGCCGAAAGATGTCAGCTGGTAAAATTCCCCGCGCAGTAAAAATATTCAGCGTAGTTTAAAAAAAACCATTTCATTATTCAGTTAATTTCATTAATGAATCTCAGTAATGATTAACGGCCATTTTTTGACATGCAAAAGAAAGTATTCATATTCTTCTTATCTGTTTTGTGCACAGTTTAGGAAAGGGGTAGTCTAATTCAGAGCAAATAAATTTATTTTCAGAATTTGGCCATATTTTCAGGGGTAGTCTGAGTTTTGTATGGATTAAAGTTTTACGCATTTCAGAATCTTACTCGAGTTGTTTTGCCCCATTTTAAACCAATCCAAATACTCAGAAAATCAATCAAAATTCTGGATTGACCAAAAATTTAAAAGCAAGTTTTTCAGAATTTGACCACATTTTCAGGGGTAGTCTGAGTTTCGTATGGATTAAAGTTTTACTCATTTCAGAACCTTACCCGAACTATTTTGCCCCATTTTAAACCAATCCAAATACTCAGAAAATCAATCAAAGTTCTAAATTGGCCAAAAATTTAAAAACAAGTTACCCGAAGAAACAAAAACAGAAAGAAAAGATACTAATCACTGGTTTCAAACAGAAACAGAAAGAAAAGATAACCAGTCTTGTACCTGGCGGTTACACGATATTGTACTGAAGTACGATATGTGAGTAAACAAGTGAGAACCAGACTAAAACGGTGGGTGAATTTCGGGGAAACAGTGGCTGCTGGATGGAAATAATAAATTGTAGATCATGAAATCAATTCCCACAGTAGAAAACGTAACGTTTAGACTACGTCCCCGCGGTAACAGTAAACGAATTAATGGGGAACGACTGTGGAGCAGTGACCCCGAGGAGGAGAGGCCCCATGATATGGTACAGCAGGCACGCCTGCAGGAAGTCATCGACCCATTAATGAAGGAGACAGCCTGCAATGAAGAAAAAGCTGCGGCTATTGAATAAGTCGGTAGCCTAAACCACTGGTTTTTTAATATCTTACTCTGAAGGAATAGGTACGAAAAGAATGCCAGGGTGGAGATTGCAGTAAGATTGGGTTAGTGGAGGTGTAGCTGCAAGACTGTAAAACAATTATTTTACTTATTTAAAATAAAGATAATAAATATATGAAATTCATTTGTTTTCAAATATATATTTTGAATGTGTTTTAGGTTTAAGATAGTGAGTGATGGAGTGTGTTGTTAAGGTAAAGTTACAAAAAATCCAGCTATATACAAGTGATGGACAAACTAGCAAACAAAAACAAAATATACATTTTAAATAATAAGATGAAAAATAAAAAGCTCATATCAAATATAGTAAAAACCTATGTAAAAATAAGAAAAACAAAACTAATTTCTTAGTATATGATAAAAACAATGAAGCATAATTTTATTAATAAGGAATGTGATTATTCTATTTTGCATGAAGTTAAAGCTTAATAAAGTGTTTGTAACATAATTTATTATATTATATTGAAGAATATTTTTAGAAATGGATAACGTGAGAAGTACATTTAAAGATTTAAAGCACTTTTTAAATTTTGGAATAAGATATAAAATTATTTGATTGATTTGAAATCAATATAATTTGAAATATTAATTTTCAAATATAAAAACTCAATGAAATTAAATCATTTAGTAAATTTTTGAGTAGGACATAAAATTATTTGATTGATTTGAGATGTTCAAAAACTTAAAATATTAGTTTTCAAATATAAAAATTCAAAGGAATCAAACCATTTAGCACACATGGAAGTGATTGATGTAGTATTTTAAAGGAAGATGTAGTAATGTATTAGACTTTAATTCACTATAACTTGAATTACTTTTCAAATGTAAAAACTAAAATTTTGAGTAAGACATAAAATTATTTGATTGATTTGAACTCAATAACTTGAAATATTAGATTAGTTTTCAAATATAAAAATTCAAAGGAATCAAGTCATTTAGCATAAATGGAAGTGATTGATGTAATGCCTTAAAGGAAGATGTATTGATGTACTAGACTTTAATTCACTATAACTTGGACTACTTTTCAAATGTAAAAACAAGGAGGTCAAGTCATTTAGTAAAAGTGGAAGTGATAGATAAGAAGTGGAAGTTTTCAAATATAAAAATTCAAAGGAATATAGCCAATTAGCATAAATGGAAGTGATTGATGTACTACTTTAAAGGAAGATATATTGATGTACTAAACTTTAATTCACTATAACTTGGATTACTTTTCAAATGTAAAAACAAGGAAGTCAAGCCATTTAGTAAAAGTGGAAGTGATTGATAAGAGTGAAAGGGATTGATATGGCACTTTAAAGGAAATGCACTAGTATATTACTTAAAAAAAAAAAACTCTCAAAAAATTCATGAAATTGTGTTATCAAAGAGAAAAAACTAAAAGATATGATGATTTTGAATGTCGATATTCAATTATTTTGTGAACTTTTTATAAAATTCAAATGATTTTTGTACAAAACAAAAGACGTTAAGATATATACATACTAGTTTTATCCTCCATCTTTGATTACAAGCCCATCAAGCAACACTTATTTTGATCTCAACAAGTCTTCAACTCTAGTCTTCCTTCAATCTCGAATTAAAATGCAAAATCCTTAGTGGGTCTTGCCCATCCATGATTCTATAGTTTCAAAATCCCAATATTTATCGAGAGTGGAAGTGATACACACATATTCATTCAACAACTCATAACAAAGATAATTTGCATATAAAACTATTTTACAAAATTCAATGTCTAACACTTTAAAATGGATTACAATGAGATTACACATATTTTTTAAATTTCATTTATTTTTTTTCAAATAAATTCATATTTAATCTATTATATTTAATTTAAAAATAAATTAAGATATTGAAAAAATATATTATTTGAATCGTCAAAGATTGAGTTAATGAATTTTGCCAATTATTTTGAGTAAATAATACACAATTACTTATACTTTCATTCTTTATCAATCACTCCTTATCAATAATATGTATACTCATTTCCATTTTCATATTCATTTACATCTTGATAGTCTACTTAAGAAACCAATTGATCATTAATTTGTTTAATTCACTTATATTGTCTTCTAATAAAACCAAACTAATCTATCACTAATTTACTTAATTCATTTATATTGTGTTATAATAAAACCATGATAAACAATTCATCTCGATCAACTACCAAAATTTTTTACCAATTTTTTTTATAACATAAATCTTAGGCTATAAGCTTCTTTCCAGATTATAAACTTTTTAATTTACAATAAATTTTGTTGTACTTTAACTATAACCAAAAGTCATTGCTAATCCTCGTGTTAACATGCATACTCATTTGAAGCCATCTAGATTCAATGCCCTTTTCTTCTCATAATTAATTACATGAGTTTCATCTCCCGTTAATTCGAATGCTTCACTTATTCCCTGGCCTTGGAGATTTGAAATGTAACAAGGTCACTTGGTAGCATGTTAGGTTATTTGCTGCCAAACGCATCGGTAGTTAATAGAATTGCCAGCGACATTTATTATTGCGCTATTTATGTTATGTTATTATGTTATAAAATAGTATGAAACTTTACTTTTACTTTTCTTTGAAGATTATTTTAAATTTTTATTATTACTTTATTTATGTAATAAAATAGTAAGAAACTTTACTTTTACTTTTTCATGGAGATTATTCAGAATTTTTATTATGAATTTTTCCATGGAGATTATTTTGAAATATGTCTTGTATAGTTATACATAGAAGATGGTTTATGTTTTTTTATATATAAATGTTTTGGAGTTCCTTTCTTTTAACGGAGAGAACTTTCTTTTAAGGGAGAGAGCTCCAAGTATAAAATTCAATTCACCCTAATCAGATTGTTAAATTCCATTTATCGAACTTAATGATTCAATCTGTTACATTAGCCAAATCAGGTATATATATTAGAAATTGGTGCTTGCCAGGTTTATGTGGGTTCATTGAATCTACAATCTACCATAGTCTTGTTAATATTGCTATGCTCGCTATATAGAAATATAGGTTGGATTGTGGTGAAGTATGAATTATAGGCTATAGATTATACATAAACATCACGTGGGATATCGAAATCATGTAGACATCGTTTGATACGTGGGATACCTAAAACACGTGTCCAATTTATCATATTGGTTATTTTGAACATGTTTAAAAAATTGTGCCATGAGCCTATTATTTTTTGTTTGAATATACATTGCTTCACATAGTTATAGTGAACAATGTCAGTGCCCTTCAACATTTAAGCTTGAAATATATTGGTACCGTTGTTTCAACTTGGTCTAGATCAAGTTGAACGATGGTTGGCGGGATTGAAATTGTAACTACTAGCTTTCAAACTAGAATTAGAGATGGGTTTTGGATCAACTTCAACTAGAATTGGTGGAATTAGTTTTAGCTCAGGGACTGCAACTACTAAGTTAATTGAAATGATTGGAACGATTGAATTAACTACCAACTGCAGCTGGAATCCATGGTTTATTTCGTAAATAGGGAATTTGGGAGAGCTCACTATGCTAAAGAGTAAGGGAAATGATCCAAAAAGGATCCAGAGAAAACTAAGGATAACTCAAAATTCGCAGAAGCAACTCAGGAAGCTCAGAATGGCCTCAACAGACAGAGAAAGGGAAAAAATTCAAAGTCCTCAAAACTCAGTGAAATTCGCATTATCGCGAAGAGCGCATCGCAATTTTTCCAACGACGTAAACGACTCATCAAACAGAGTTACGGATCCAAATATATTTGCAGTCAAAGTTTTGGTCAACTTAGCCCAGTCAACAGAGATGAGTCAACATATTTACTACTGACATCAACACCCATACAGATGACATCATCGTCCGTACAGTATATGTGGCACACAGAGGGAGACACATTTCATGCTGACGTCAACATGGTGACGTGGCAGCACCAGAGGCTGCCACCTGTCACTCATTTTTAGACTTTTCGATCAAATCCATGGACCAATGAAAAGGTGCCACGTGGTAGTCCGTACAACCATGTGGCAGATCGTACAACCACGTGGTAGACCATACAACCACATGTTCGGTGACGTGGCAAGATGACCAAACAGAGATGATGTGGCAATGACTGTGCAAGAAGGTGACGTGGGCCAATGAGTGGTCGCCACGTGACAGCAGGAAAATGCCCAATGAGCGCTAACAAACGAATTTCTAAAAATATATATAATAACAATACAGTCTGCCAAAATAGTGGCAAGATCCACCAAATCTGGTCGATCCACCAAACTAGCAACAATCCGCCAATATTAAAGCTACGCCATATCTGGCCCAACCACTACCTCTCCACCATATATAACAATTGTCGCCAACTTGGGGTTTGTTGTAACAAAGTGCCAAAAGGGGAGGCCCACGGGTTTGACCCTGGGACCTCCCCCAACTACTAAACCTTTAATATAACTCCAACCAACTAGCCTAACGGCTATGTTGGTACATCTACCCTCCATTATTAATTAAGAGTTGAGTCTTCCAGAATTTAGAGGTCAGACCAGGGCACGACCGTACGGACAGGGCATGAAAATCAAGAATTTTCCCATGAATTAATTGCAGGCGTAGGCACGGAAACCGAGATGAACTTTCTTAGGGGCCTAGAAGTGACAGACTCAGATCGAGGCTTGGAGATAGTCGTTTTTGAGTAATTCGATGCCACGAATTCAGTGGTGCTAATTGTTTTCTAATATGAGCAAAGCTTCTGCAACTTAACTCCAAAATCAGGTATACTTATGTATTTTTCCAATTTTTTTTGTTGAGTTAATAAAAAGGCCTACCCATTTGAGAGCAGGACTTGAAGGTGTAGCCCACCAAGGATGAACTCTGTCATCAAGTTTTTTTTGTTCATATCTTATGCTTATGTCTCTTCATTATTGAGTTATTCCTTCTTTAAGGTACACTTCAATTTATGCTCATTTAATAAGTCTCATCGATGAAAAGATCTTGGATCATGTTGGTATCAAAGCAGTAATCTTTGACTTGAATTGTTGAATGTGAATGCTTATTAGGGCCAAGCATAAGAAAGGTGAAGGAACTCTTAATACTTCCAATCCCGAAGTTGGTCGTACATCCCGAAGGAAGAAAATGGTCGAAGAGGACAAGCGTGATGAACAGAAGAAAAAATTCCATATGGTCTTTTATTGCATGTTAAAAATGGTCGAGCGAATGTATGGAGACTACGAGAAGAGGATGAAGAAGAAAGGGAAGAAAAATGAAGCACAAGAAGATGATAATGCTTCAGTGAATTAAGGGGTTGGAGGAGACCCTCCTGAGCCTCCCCCTTCACCATCAAGTTCTAGCTCTTCTTCCTCTGAGCATTCTCATCATTCTT
>JASDQU010736918.1:0-32826 GCA_032191745.1 Picea mariana | reverse complement strand
ATCTCCTCAAATCTTGAAATGGTGGAGGAAGTATTCGAGAAGTCCTTTTGAATTAATCATTCTCATATTCCTACACATTACAAAGCTCACACATTATTGAGATATATATGAAAACATGTCAATTTTCTAACATTTAATAAAAAATTCCCTTTAATACTAAAATGAATAAAGTGGAGAACAATAAGGTGAAACCCAAGTATAATTACGGAAATGATGTCATGAAAGGTTAATGGGGCGATGAAATGTGAAGAATGATGAAGGGAAGGGTGGATGAAAATAGGACATTTATGAGCCCCAACAGTCAGCACCAGTACGGATGACGTCATCGTTCGTATAGTATATGTTATATGTGGTACACTAAGAGGGCGACATGTGTCATGTTGACGTTAGCATGGTGACATGGCAGTACCAAAGGCTTCCACCTGTCACTCATTTTTGGACTTTTCAGTCAAATTCGTGGAACAATGAAAAGGTGCCACATGACATTCCATACATCCATGTGGCAGACCATACAACCACTTGTAAGGTGACGTGTCAAGCTGATCATGCAGAGATGACATGGTAGTGACTGTGCAAGAAGGTGACGTGGGTCAATGAGTGGTCACCATGTGCCCCAGTCATGGGATGCCACGTGCCAGTAGGAAAATGCTCAATGAGGGCTAACAAACGAATTTCTAAAAAAAAAAATAATAACAATACCGTCCGCCAAAATAGTGGCAAGATCCGTCAAATCTAGTCGGTCCGCTAGACTAGCAACGATCTGCCAATATTAAAGCTCCGCCATATCTGGCCCAACCACTACCTCTCTTCCATATATAACAGTCGCTGCCAACTTGGGGTTTGTTGTAACAAAGTTCCAAAAGGGGAGGCCCACGGGTTTGACCCCGGGACCTCCCCCAACTACTAAGCCTTTAATATAACTCCACCAACCAACTAGCCTAATGGCTATGTTGGTACATCCTCCCTCCTTTATTACTTAAGAACCGAGTCTTCCAGAGTTCGAGGGTTAGACAAGGGTGCGGTCGTACAGAAAGGGCATGAAAATCGAGAAATTTCCCATGAATTAATTGCAGGTGCAAGCACAGAAACCAAGATGAATTTTCTCAGGGGTCTAGAAGTTCCAGACTCAAATAGAGGCATGGAGATAGTCGTTTTTTGGTAATTTGAGGCCACGAATTCAGTGGTGTTGTTTTTCCTCTAATCTGAGCAAAGCTTCTGCAACTTAAATCTAGAATGAGATATACTTATGTATTTTGTTAAATTATTTTGTTGAGTTAATAAAAAGGCCTACCCATCAGGGATGATTTTAGGGGTTGTATTTCTCTCATGGGCTAATTTTCCATGGTTTTTCCCCAAAAAAGATTCACTATTCTAAAAATGATTCGCCCAAATTCTATAGGATGAAATTATTTTAACTTAAAAATCGCCAAAATTTTATACAAACTATATAAAATCCTTAGAAATTTGAATATTTTTACAAAAATGTCGCCAAACATTTATAGTTGGCATATGAAGGATTAGTAAGATTTGCCAAGGTTCTACATTTTAAAACAAATTTCCATTCTTAAAATCACCCCTGCTACCCATTTGAGAGCAGGACCCAGAGACGTAGTCCACCAGGGACGAACTCCGTTATGAAGTTTTTTGTGTTCATATATGATGATTATGTATCTTCATTATTGATTTATTCCTTCTTTATGGTACACTTCAATTTATGCTCATTTAATACTATTCTTTAATAAGTCTCATCAATGAAAAGATCCTGGATCAGACAAGCTCCAAGTGTTTATGCCAGAGCACAAGATTGATTAATGTAAACCAGTTCTATCATATTTCTTCGTTGCATCTCACAGATTGAGCTCTGAGAGGACCAACAAACTGGAGATTCAAGAGGGAATACCTCCCGTGAGAGAATTGTTGGAGAGGTTTAGTGTTACCAGGATTTTGGTAGCACCAGTAAAGCATGGCAGGGTTCCAAACAGTATGTTTGAATGTAGCTTCAATGAAACTATATGAAATCTCCATTATGATATCATACCTTGTAAATTGTTGCTAGAAAGGTCAACGTCCACAAGATTTTGGAGTTTTACGATGGAAGGTGGGATTTCCACACCAAGAATATTGTTCTGGAGATGCAACTACTGCAATTTTACCAGATTGCCAATCGAGTTAGGTATTACGCCCTCCAAACTGGTACCATCCATGTACCATAAGGTAAGGTTGAGCAATTTCGAGTACGAATGCAATATTTTCACCATGAATTCATTTAGTGAAAGTGTAACACCCCAAGGCCGAGTCGAATTGTAATTATGTTTATAAGTTGGTGAGCCAAGTGTTTATAAGCTAGAAGACTTATATGTTATTAGGCTAGAGAGCCTAGATGCTTAAGGCCAGTGAGCCTATTTTTGTATATGTAAACACTCATATCATCAATAAAATTACATCGTTGCGTGTAAACAGGCCATGAAGAAAGAGTTTTGGGGGACTAAGCTCTACTAGGTAGGGTAAGGAAAGGGGCTAAGTGTCTAGGAATAGGGGCTAAGCTAAAGGGCTTACCTCTAAAGGAATAATATTATATTATTATTTCCTAAAGGCTAAGGTTGACATAATTGGTGTTTTCCTAAGTTCTTGGGGAAAGGGAACGAGTGTTAAGTGGAGCTCATGCAACTTCAGGAAGACATGTGTCAACTTGGGCACATGTAATTTATAGCTGGGAAAGTCAGCTCATTGGGGGTTCCCTCGCCATCCTCGCGACTATCACCAATCTCTGGAAGTCTGCCATCTTCCTGGATTCACGCATTGAACCATTTCCTTCATCGTCGACCTTTGCATCATTCATGCACCTCTAGAACATGCAAGCATTTTGAGTTATCCCGTACTTTTCCTATGAAGCATAATGCACCCGTACTTTTCATGAGCCCATACCGTGTCTTAACGATTTTTTGTTGCTGCCAACACAGTTCTTTGATTGAGCGTGGTTTGCTTCCATCATATGTTCTAGACCGAGATTTTTTACTACCATCACCCTTACTTGAATTGACTTAGGAGATGGACTGGAGAAGCAGGTTGTCATTCCTGTGGGTTCGAAGAGGTGGGTTGTCATACCCATGGATTGAAGAAGCAGGTTGTCAGACCTGTAAACAACTCTCTCCAAGTGAGAGAGTTTGTTGGGGAAGTGATTTTACCAGAGGAAGCCCAATGACAACTATAGTTCTCTGAGAATTCTTGTTCGACCTGTTGTTGAAGCTCTGAAAAGGAAGTGGGGCACCCGAAGGATTGTTGAGTAGAGAAGGGGCACACTTCCTGGGTTGGGACAAGCATGTGTGGAATGAGAGGTTGTAGGTTGTTAGTGTGAGTTGGCTCCTAGGGGAAAATCCTTTTTGTTGATCTTTGCGACTTTCTTGTTGTCCTTGCCAAGCCTAGGAATCCCTTGTCCGATGGAGTTTAGTCACAGCTCGGGGGTGACCCACTACTGAGCGTGATGAGCAGTGTGGTCTAAGGCTGGGAGGTTCGTGGGAGGTCTGCATGCAGTTGGTGACCATATATTAAAATATAAGTACCAAATCTATGTTCTCTGTATGATGTGTATCTTGAAATCAAGTTATAATGTTGTTAGAATTGTCTGTGTATAATGCCTGCATGTTTTAATGTTATTTCCGCATGAATAGTGGCATGAACATAATGTTATAACTGTTTAATTTTAATTAGATATATATGTTCATAAATATATATGGTATCAGAGCATGAAAGTTATTCGGTGGCATGGCCTGGCCTATTGGTTAAGGCCGAGGATGTCATGAATTGGTATTAGAGCAAGGAGAGATGTCCAGAAAGTGGTGTTACCCGACTTGTTGGTGGCTGGGGACGTTACAAATTGGTATCCTAACAAGGAGAGACATCTAGGAAGTGATGTTGCCTGGCCTATTGGTGGTTGGGGACATTACAAATTGGTATCAAAGGAAGGAGAGACATCCAAGAAGTGACATTGCCCGACCTGTTGGTGGTTGGGGACATTACAAATTGGTATCAGAGCCATGGATTCAACATTGATCTTGGATGGGCCATGTTAGTGGAAGTTGAAGAAATTTTTTTAGAAAAGAATTGTTGTCGAAATGGACAAAATTCAAGTTCAGAGCCCATGGTTTCTACACAGAACTTGGATGGGCATGAAACAAGAAATTCAGAGTAAAAAGTCCAGAGAATTTTGATGTACAGAGTGTCAAAAGGGAATTGAGAGAACACTTGTACTTTATTTGGAAGCACATGAGGTGTAACGGTTTAAGAAATGACCACAAAGAAATAAACCACCACATCTATGGTGATTGGGCCATAGGATCTGTTCGAGAGAAGGAGGATCCTTCACAACCGTCAGATCTGGAGAAAAGTGCATGAAGGTTAACCTCCAAGTCATTCAAACTTCGAAACTTTGGCGAAATTTATGGGTTATAAGACCAAGAGGGGTCTAAGCCCAAAGTTCTGAAGTCCCAAAGAGAATCTACACCATAGATCCAGGGAGGGGAGGAATGTTCACCGTTGGATTTGATCAAGGACAGATCAACTTGATTCAGGAGTTCGATGTTTGGGAGAATTGGATTGTGTTGATGCGCAAACCACCGAAGCCCGAAGTCTCAAAGCAAAAGAGTAGAAGTGGCGTGGCAGTATGACGTCACCAATAGTGATGTGGGTCCTTCCTAGACATGCCACGTGCCACCACCTTGATGTTGACAACTGTACTATGTGGACCTCGAAATGTAAGGAAGTTTGGGAGTTCGACGTTCGAGAGAATCGGCTTGTGCAAATGTAAAAACCGTCGAGGCCCAAAGTTATGAAGTGACATGGCTTGTTGACGTCACTCAAAATGACATGGACACATGGGATGTGTGCCACGTATCAGTGAGTTAAGCACCTTTGGATGATTGGAATGCCAGTTAGAACGTGACACGTGTCACCCATTTTATTGGGCCACATGTCCACTTCTAATATTTCACCACGTGCCCCTCCTCTTGAGCATGGATGGTGGGGACCTGATGGTCATAGTGGACGCGTGGCGCTAGATAGTGAAGTCTGGAGACTTGACACTCCGAAAGAAATGGTTCATGATGGAATGGAAGGAAGAAATTTCTGAAGTTTTGTAGTGCCGAAGTAACGTGACATAATGACATCACCAGGGGTGACGTGGAAGTATTCAAAGATTTTCAATTTGGTAGTTTTTGGATGTGCAAAGGTGAAATCCTCCGAAGTCTGAGAGCCCCAAAGCTCTGAAGTCTCGGAGCCTCGAAGCCCAGAGTTCCATAGCAAGTATCAGTCGTTGGATGCTGGGAAGTCGTGGATCGTTGATCCACCCCACTTCATGAGTTCACCAATTCGACACTCCAGGAGATTTTTTGTGGTATGCTTTGGATACCGCTAAAGCCCGGAGTTACGAAGCTCCTATCCATTGTAGATCAGAGAAAGTAATGTGGAACGTATATCCACCGTTCTTCGTGCATTTGTCAGTTTGTTGCCATGTGATGTTTGGGACACATGGAAAAAGGGGAAACCTCTGAAGCTCCGGAGCCCAAAGTTTCAAGGCTACGGATGAGTGCCCAAATCGTTAGCAATGGGTCATAGTTGTGGTCACATGAAAACCAAGGGCTGAAGAAAAGGGGGCTAGCACCCGAAAATTATTGCAGAACAGAGCTGGTATTAGAGATATAAGCCTGAGAGGTTCTTGATCAACTAAGACCCGCTGAAAATGGAGTCAGATATTATTTTGTTGAACCGGATTGGTTTATGTTATTCTAGAAAATTATTAAGTCTAATATCTTGACAAAAATTTGGTTGAATGCACATTTTGCAGAATTAACAATTGTCATAACCAAACTGAACTGTCGCATAGTGCAGAGAAATGGAGGAGGCACAAGATGCTTACAGTTCGAAGAATGAAGCTAGAGGAATGGATGTCCATTTGGGAGTTGAAGGAACAAACTCCAATGGGCATGGAGAAGAAATAGATAAAGACGTGGGCATGATGAAAATTATTAAAAAATTACAAAAGAGGTCCAAATTCAACGAGTAGATAACCAAAATCTTATGAGATCCAGGGAGAAACATGGAGACTTCAACATGAGGTTGATGCAGAGCTTGGAAATAATAGAAAATAAATTGGATAAGGAGAGTGGCTCAAGAAAATCAGGAAGTCACAGGTATCCTGATGAGAAAAGAAGAACAAGAAGCATTAGCAGAAATCATCATCACTCCCCGAGGCATTCCAATAAGAGAGCGCACAACAACTCAAGTCAATCCCCTGTCAAGAAGAATAAGAGGTCTGGGGTGGATGAGCTATGAGGGGAAATGAAAAAAATCAAACCTCCTACATTTGATGGTGAGCACAAGAAAGATGAAGATGCAGAGACATGGCTGTTGGGCATGAGAAAGTATTTTCAATTGCATAATTATTATTCTCATGCAGAAGGAATAATTGCCATCTATCAACTCAAAGGAAAGGAATCCATGTTGTGGGATCAACTTGTGCAGGTGAAACACATTAAAGAGAAAAATGTTACTTGGATGGAATTCAAGAAGTATTTCGAAAAGAAATACTTGACTAAGAGATACTATGAAAAGAAAATGAAAGAGTTATTTGAACTCAAGCTTAGGAGTATGACAATAGATGCATATGAAAGAAAGTTTTTAGAATTGCTAAAGTATGTCTCTGTCATCAAGGATGAGACAGTTAAGATTCAGAGGTATTTGAGTGGTTTTCCATCATTCATTAGTGACAAAATACAATATGATGATCCCAAAACATTGGAGGAGACCATAAGGCGAGCTAAGTGCCTATATGATCAACAAAAAACAAGGCCAACTTTCCAAAAAGCTTGGGAAGACAAGAATAAATTCAAGATGGATCAAAGGAAGAAGGGAGCTAAGCCACCATTCTTCAGAAATAATCCTCAGGGACAACCAACTTTTAAAGAACCCAGAACAATTGAGACAGGGGGTCAAAGGCCAAGGCAACCACCTATTCAATGTTAGGGTTGTAAAGGAGATCATATGTTTAGAGACTGTCCTCACAGAAGTGAAAAAATGAGAGTTGTTCACAATGTTCAACGAGATGAAACAGTGGAGGACATGGGAAGAAGTGTACCTAGGATATATATAGCTCTGGAAAACAAGCAAGAAGAGTATCAGTCACATATGATTGAAGTGGAAGGTATGATCCACAACCAAACCACTACTATTTTAAATGATTTAGGGGCTAGTCATAGTTATATAGATCCTAAGATGGTGGAAAGTTTTCATTTGCCAAGAAGAAAGCATGGAAAATCTTGGTTGATGCAGATGGCTACCGGAGCCAAAAGAAAAGTTAATGAGATGGTTAAGTCATGTCTTATAGACATGAATGTACTAAGCACAAGGGAATATTTTAAGATCTTTCCTTTAGGTTCCTATGACTGTCTAATTGGTATGGATTGGTTGGACTAGCACCATGCCATCTTAGACTATCGTAACAAGGCATTCACTTTTCTGGATGAGGAAAGGAACCTAAGGAAAGCGCAAGGAATTCCTAGGGCAATGACTATCAGAAAAATTTCAACAATGCACTTGAAAAAGTGTTATAGGAAGGGTTGTCAAATATTTGCAGCCCATATGGAGGAAGCATATAAGGATAAGGTGCCAAATCTAGAGGATATTGCAGTCCTGGAATATTTTGAAGATGCATTCAAGGAGGTACCAGGACTACCCCCAAAGAGAGATATTGATTTCTCTATAAATCTAATGCCCGGAGCAACTCCAATGTCAAAGACTCCTTACAGAATGAGTACACTAAAGCTGAAGGAGTTGCAAATGTAGCTTGAAGAACTTATGAAGATGGGGTATATATGCCCAAGTGTGTCACCTTAGGGTGCCCCAGTCTTGTTCGTGAAGAAGAAAGATGGGACATTGAGATTGTGCATCGATTTTAGACCGTTGAACAAAGTGACTATAAATAACAAGTACCCTCTACCAAGGATTGATGATCTCTTAGATCAATTGAAGGATGCAAGAATATTTTCAAATATAGATCTCAGGTCAGGATACCATCAGGTAAGGATTAAAGAGGAAGATATCAACAAGACCTCCTTCAAGACAAGGTATGGTCATTATGCTTTCACAGTGGTGCCATTTGGGTTATCAAATGCACCAACTGCTTTCATGTGCCTAATGAATGGTGTTTTTCGAGAATATTTGGATAAGTTTGTCATTGTCTTTTTGGATGACATCCTTGTATATTCCAAGTTGGAAGAAGAGCATGAGCATCGTTTGAGGATGGTGTTGCAAGTGCTAAGAGAGCATTAAATGTATGCCAAATTGAGCAAGTGCTCATTTTATCAAAACATAATTCACTATTTGGGGCATATCATATCTGAAGATGGGATAGCAGTGGATCCTGAGAAGACAGAAGCCATTAGAGAATGGACAACACCTAAGAATGTGACAGAAGTCAGATCCTTCATGGGTCTAGTTGACTACTACATAAGGTTCATTGCAGGGTTTTCGAGAATAGATCATCCCATCACTTCTTTGCAAAGGAAGGGGAAGAAGTTTCAATGGACAACATAATGTGAAATGAGCTTCCAACAATTGAAGCAGCTGTTAACCAGTGCTCCAATTCTACGGATTGCTGATCCGAATGAAGATTTTGTGGTTTGCACATATGCGTGCAAATAAGGACTTGGAGGAGTCCTTAGTCAGAACGGATTTGTAATATGTTTCGAGTCCATAAAATTGAAAGAGCATGAAAGGCTCTATGTCACTCATGATTTGGAGTTGACATCCATAGTGCATGATTTGAAGAAGTGGAGGCACTACCTCATGGGAACGAGGTTTGAGTTGAGGACGTACCATAATGGTCTGAAGTATTTGTTTGATCAACCTACTTTGAATGTTAGGCAAAGCAGATGGTTAGAATTGCTCTGTGAATATGACTTTGATATAAAGCATATCCAGGGGAAAAAGAACAAAGTGGTTGATGCACTCAACAGGAGAGTGCATGAGTTGCATGCTAAAACCACTAGCATGTACCAATTAGATTTAAAAGACAGAATTGTGGAGGTTGGAAAAGTTGATTTGCAATACATGGGATTAGTAACTAAATTACAGCAGAAATATGAAGAGTACAAACTGGGAATTGATGGAATTCTCTTGTACATAAACATAGTTTATGTACCCAATTATCCTGAATTGAGGAGTGCAATTTTAAAAGAAATGCATAATGTGCCTTATGTTGGGCACCCTGGATATCAGAAAATAATTTCAGCAGTCAAAAACCAATATTATTGGCCAGGCATGAAAAGGGAGATTGTTGATCTTATTGCCAAATGTTTGGAATGTCAAAAGGTAAAGGTTGAACATAGACACCCAACTAGTTTATTGTAGCCATTACCCATTCCTTAGTGGAAGTGGGAAGTGGTGACAATGGATTTCATCATAGGATTTCCTAGAACAAGCAAGCATCATGATGCAATCATGGTGGTAGTGGACAAGCTTACTAAAGCTACCCATTTCATTCCTACGAAGGTCACTCACAAGGAAACTGATGTTGTTGATATTTATATGAGGGAATTAGCACACTTTCATGGCATACCCAAGACGATTGTGTCTGACAAAGACCCAAATTTTACCTCAAAGTTTTGGAAGGGGTTATTCAAAGGGTTCAGAACAAATTTGAACTTCAACACAACCTATCATCCTGAGTCCGATGGGAAAACAGAAAGGGTGAACCAAGTGATAGAGGATATGATAAGGATGTATGTGATGGACAAAATATCTAAATGGGAAGATTATCTACACTTGGTAGAATTCGCCTACAATAATGGGTATCAAGCATCATTGAAGATGAGCCCATTTGAAGAACTTTATGGCATAAAGTGCAACACCTCAGTAAGTGGGACAACCCAAGTGATAGAGAAGTGGTTGGGCCATAGTTTCTCAAAGAAATGGAAGAGAAAATGGTGAAGATTAAACAGAATTTGAAGGTTGCGCAAGACATGAAGAAAACCTATGCAAACAAAGGCATAACCCACAGGGAGTTTAAAGTGGGTGATCATGTTTTCTTAAAGGTGAAAGCCAACAAAATTTCCCTGAAGCTAAGAAATTGTTCCAAGTTGGCAACCAGATATTGTGGGCCATTTGAAATCTTAGAGAGGATTGGTCCAATAGCTTATATGCTTGTGTTGCCTGTATCTATATCTATACATAATTTATTTCATGTCTCATTGCTTAAAAAATATATACTTGATTGTAATCATGTTATTGATTGGAATTTGATTCAGGTGGAGCAAGAAAGTGCTTTTCAGGTGCATTTGGTGCACACAATGGACCGAAAAAGCAAGTAGCTCTAGAATCAAGCCATAGGGCTTGTAAAAGTCCAGTGGACCTGGTACGGTCCTGAGGACGCAACATGGGAGCATGAAGATGCTATGTGGGCAGAGTACTCACATATTTTTGAAGATTTTGGAAATCTTGTTGTTTTTGTGTAAATAAGTTGCATTGAGGAGAGTGCAAAAAAAAGGGGAGGGGATTGTAATACCCCAAGGCTGAGCCCCTACTAAATTGTAATTATGTTTATAGGCTGGTAAGCCAAGTGTTTATAAGCTGGAAGAATTATATGTTATTAGGCTGGAGAGCCTAGATGCTTAAGGCTAGTGAGCCTATTTTTATATATGTAAACACTCATATCATTAATAAAATTACAACATTGCGTGTAGGCCGACCACGAATAAAGATTTATGGGGGACTAAGCTCCACTAGGTAGGGTAAGGGAAGGGACTAAGTGTCTAGGAATAGGGGCTAAGCTAAAGGGCTTACCTCTAAAGGAATAATATTATATTATTATTTCCTAAAGGCTAAGGTTGACATAATCGGTGTTGTCTTAAGTTCCTAGGGAAAGGGAACGAGTGTTAAGTGGAGCTCATGCAGCTTCAGGAAGACATGTGTCAACTTGGGTGCATGTAGTTTATAGCTGGGAAAGTCAGCTCATTGGGGGTTCCCTTGCCATTCTCGCAACCATCACCACTCTCTGAAAGTATGCCATCTTCCTAGACTCACCCACTGATTCACGCATTGAGTCATTTCCTTCATCGTCAACCTTTGAATCATTCACACACCTCTAGAACTTGTAGGTATCACACACCCGCTGCGGCATAATAAATTTTTTGCCTTTTCTCGAGGGACAGAATCCCTGAAGTCCTATGGGCTTAGCGCAGGCTAGCTATTCCCTTTTTCCCACCTCCATGTGATCGTTGATTATGACCACAAGCCAAACAACTAGGCGCCTTTTCGCATTTCACAACTTGGCGATATAAACGAGTCGAGTCTTTCGACTCTGCAAACCCCCAAATGCCAAAGTGTCGAATAGGCTTCGATCAACAATTAGCCCCCTGGGCTATGCCTTGGCAAGTATGACCACTTCTCATAAGACCGCAGTCTTATTCCCTTCGGGACTTATCAATACGAGAGCCCGACCTCTTGTCAACGGGACTCCCAAATTCTCGATTTTTGATTTCTTGAAATGGCCTTTGTCACATTAGCCCTCCTGGCTATGCCTTGATCCAGGTGACCACTCCTCATAAGACCTCCATCCTATTTCTTTCGGGACTTATCAATACGAGAGCCCGACCTCTTGTCAACGGGACTCCCGAATTCCCAATTTCCGATTTCCCGAAATGGGTGATCTCGCGACATGTGGCCTCCCTTAATTGGATGGTCCAGATCTATTTCGGGACATCCACCATGGAGTGTCCCGATCTTTTTTCAACGAGACCTCCGAAATCTCGAAGTCTAAAATCCTGAGATGGGTGATCTCGCAACACGTGGCCTCCCTTAATCGAACGATCCAGATCTATTTTGGGACTTCCACCATGGAGCATCCCGATCTCTTGTCAACGAGACCTATGAAATCCCAAAGTCCGCGATCCTAAGATGGGTGATCTCGCGACACGTGGCCTCCCTTAATTGGATGGTCTAGATCTATTTCGGGACTTCCACCATGGAGCGTCCCGATCTCTTGTCAACGAGACCTCTGTAATCCCGAAGTCTGAGATCCTAAGATGGGTGATCTCGCGACATGTGGCCTCCCTTAATTGGATGGTCCAGATCTATTTCGAGACTTCCACCATGGAGTGTCCCGATTTCTTGTCAACGAGACCTCCGAAATCCCGAATTCTGAGATCCTGAGATGGATGATCTCGCGACACATGGCCTCCCTTAATTGGATGGTCCAGATCTATTTCAGGACTTCCATCATGGAGCGTCCCGATCTCTTGTCAATGAGACCTCTGAAATCCCGAAGTCCAAGATCCCGAGATGGGTGATCTCATGACACGTGGCCTCCCTTAATCAGACGGTCCAGATCTATTTCGGGACTTCCACCATGGAGCGTCCCGATCTCTTGTCAACGAGACCTCCGAAATCCCGAAGTTCAAGATCCTGAGATGGATGATCTCGTGACACGTGGCCTCCTCCGAGATGGACGGTTCAGATCTATTTCGGGACTTTCATTGTGAAGTTTCCCGACCTCTCGTCATCAGGACTTCTGAAATCCTGAAGTCCAAAATCCTGATACCAACTCCTCTTTCGGGACTTTCGCCTCTGTTCATGAGGGCTTAACCCTCATGCATCTCCTGACAGATCCAACGATTGTCAGGTTTTCTAACTAAGATCTGACGGTTCAGATCCATCCCGCACTGTGCACTCTCCTGCTGCTCCCTAGATGTGGAAAAACCAACGGTCCAGATACTCCCATGGACCTTGGGGATCTACGGTCCTGATTTCTTCGCTACTCACGAAGATAAAGGAAAAGGGTTAAGGCATTTAATGCCCTTGTTTCTTCCTCCAATCTAATGGTCATGAATGAACGCAGATCTTCCGATAGGATCTCGTCCGTCAATCGATACTTATCCCTACACTGCCATTTCGAGATTTCAAGAGGATCATTCTTCCTCGTACAGGGTTACTAAGACTTGCAACTTCAAATCCTTTTCCAGGTTCTTGGTGAAATTTCCAAGAAGGGTGTCTCTATGGGGATATCTATTCAGGGTATTACCTGAGACGGATAAGGGTATAGGTTTCTCGAGAACAAACTTGAAGTCTGAATTAGATCGGTATGCATATAAATAGTGATTTATAAAACATAATCCATACGTGGTCTTTCCATTATAAGAATGCAACCACCATTTCTGGTCAAAACACCACACAGACAGTCTTATACTCAAACCATTCATAAATTGCACAGACTATGAGCATACATATCAACATATAAACTTCAAGATACAAGATATAAAACACTTTTTAGAAATAACACCAGGTGTGATTGCAAATACTAAGAGGGGTGCTTGTTTCCACCCAATCGTAAGCTCAACGACTCCCAACGGATTTACCACTAGCCACCCCCGAGCTGAGACCACGATGCTGCGAGAGTGCGTCTTTGTTTGCCAGTGTTCGAGAACGAAGGTTACTCTCCTTCTTCTCTGCTATCACTCACTCTGTATTTTTCCAGAATTCTCCTCTTCCTCTTTCCCTCACGTCTGCCCCTTGATCCCACACTCTTCCTACCTTTTCTCTTTTCGACGTGGTTGCGTGTGGAACGATCTTCCTCGTGGTGGTCAGGTCTGAGGACTCTACGGATGGGTTGTTCACCCCCATCCCTCATTACTCATGAGGATCCATTTACCTACCAACCTGGCGAGTCATTTAATTCGGGGCCAGCGAGCCGCTCTTGGTTCTCTGGGCTAGTGAAGTCCAAATATGGTATCGGTTTCGGTGGAAGTTAACACCACCATTCCAGGTTCCTTCCACCACCTTTCTCCAGCCATCATGGTCTCTTTTTCAGCACATCCCCTCTCAGCAGTTCTGCAATATATATATTCATAATATTATTCACATTCATCGACCTCTTTCACAAGGTCCATTCACATCACACATTCACATTTCTGAGTTTGCCACAATACTTGGCCAGTATAGTTATTTTTACAGACTGGGGGAAATAGGGTGTTACAGTAGGCATTTTGAGCTATTTCGTACTTTTCCTGTGAAGCACAATTCACCCGTACTTTTCCTGATCCCATACCATGCCTTACCGGTTTGTTGTCGTTGCCAACACAGTTCTTTGACTGAGCATGGCTTACTGCCATCATCTGTTCTATACCGAGATTTGTTGCTACCATCACCCTTACTTGAATTGACTTAGGAGATGGACTAGAGAAGCAGGTTATTAGGCATGTGGGTTCGAAGAAGCAGGTTGTCAGGCCCGTGGACTGAAGAAGCAAGTTTTCAGGCCTGTAAACAATTCTCTCCAGGTGAGAGAGGTTGCCGGGGAAGTGATTTTCCTAGAGGGATCCCAGCGACAGCTATAGTGCTCTGAGAATTAATGTCCGACCTATTGTTGAATCCCTAGAAGGGAAGTGGGGTAGAGGAAGTACTGTTGAGAAGAGAAGGGGCACACTTCCTGGGGTGGGACAGGCATGTGGGGAATGAGAGGTTGTAGGCTAGTAGTGTGAGCCAGCTCCTAGGGGAAAATCCTTCCTGTTGATCTGTGTGACTTTCATGTTGTCCTTTCCAAGCCTAGGAATCCCTTCCCCGGTGGAGTTTAGTCCCAGCTCGGGGGTGACCCACTGTTGAGCGTGATGAGCAATGTGGTCTAAGGTTGGGAGGTTCATGGGAGGTTTGCACGTAGTTGGTGGCCATCTATTAAAAGATAAGTACCAAATCTTCGTTCTCTGTATGATGTGTATCTTGAAATCAAGTTATAATGTTGTTAGAATTGTATGTGTATAAGGTATGTATGTTTTAATGTTATTTCTGCAGGAATATTGGCATGAACAAAATGCTATAGTTGTTTAATTTGCATTAGATAGATATGAATATAAATATATATGGTATCAGAGCATGAAATTTATTCGGTGGCATGGCCTGGCTTGTTGGTTAAGGCCAAGGATGTCAAGAATTGGTATCAGAGCAAGGAGAGACGTCCAAGAAGTGACGTTTCTCGGCCTGTTGGTGGATGGGGATGTTACAAATTGGTATCAGAGAAAGGAGAGACGTCTAGGAAGTAACGTTTCCCGGCCTATTGGTGGACAGGGACATTACAAATTGGTATCAGAGAAAGGAGAGACATCCAAGAAGTGACGTTTCGTGGCCTGTTGGTGGCTGGGGATGTTACAGAAAGAGACAAAAATGTGAGCTTTGTGAGCTTACCAATCCATCCCGGTATATCGCTACCCAAATTTTGGTTTTCGATCAATGACAACTTTTCCAGGTTCCCTAGAGCGAAGATCGCGAATGGAACAATGATGGCAAGCTGATTTTGCTGAATATTTAGAGTGAGTAATAAGCTCATGCTTCCAATAGGGGTAGGAATCGAACCTACGATGAGTTATTGAATGAGAGAGACAATGAAGGAGACAACTTTCCTGAAGGAGACAAATTTCCCCAAGAGTTGTTTGACACTAGTCCGAGCAAAGCCCCTGCATAGGTGCAGGAACTGCAATATCAATAGGCTCATTCTCTGGGACTTCTCCAAATTTGATACATTAAGAATCTCCAAAATGTACGATGAGTGCCACAAATGAACTTGAATCCCGCACTCTTTCTTTCAACTTTCTAACCATTTCTTTGTTGAAATGAAAAGTATACATTTTTGCATTTTTGTCATCTTTCATAGATTTGATCATTTGGGAACTGCTCTCATTTATGTTCTCCATCATCACATCGTAGTGCTCCCTCTATTTTTGAATGATTCATGGAAGATCTATTCAACTATCCATGATGCACCGATTTGTTTCCTCACCTGAATTTGAAGTTCAAGACATATTTGAAACAAAAAGAGAACATAAAATGTTCATAGAATCATATGAAGGTAAGATTGACACCTCTTTACATATTGAAAATTTATTACATAAGTGGAATAGCCTATTCAGTCTGAACGTCAGCCGGAAGATTTTATTTTTTTCACAAAAATTGAGCAAGGAAATCGGGGCGAAGATGACCTTGAAGAGTTGCAACACCTTTCCTTCGATCAATTTGAGGGATCTCTCCTAGTAAATCATCTGGTATAAACTTGAAAATATAGGCTTCCTTGATACGATTAGTGTCAACTTCTTATGAAATATGGCGATGGCCATGGGAACTTCTTTTTAACATCCCCAGTATAATCCCCAGTTTAATTAATTTTTATGTAGATATAATGTGTGGCTACTGCCAAAGCGATGCAATATGCAAATTGTATTTCAATGTTTTAATAATAAAATGTGATGCCACCTGCTAAGGGAACATGGACAATATATGTGGGATGAGTTAATCCACAAGAGGGGGGAGTGCCTAGGATAAGGGCCAAGAGGGATCCAAGGGGGGGGATTACCCATGTATATTAATTCAACCCATTTTCCTAAATGTTCTATTTGTATATGAACTTTCCCATTTTTATTGAGTGTTCCCAAAGCCAATCATTGAATACATGTAAGAGGGTGGGTGTGAGTGGTCACATCCCAAATTTATTGGGCACGTGAGGGTTGAGTACAATCATCTTGGGGAAGATTGTGAGTCAAGAAAGGAAAGCCAAAGAGAGAAAATTTGTATGGGTTGGGACACCGATTTTACACATTGAGTTTTGGTGCATGAGGAGCAAGGAGAGAGAAATAAACAGATCTTGAAGTTGATGCAACCATGGAGGATGAATTCTAGAGAAAACTAGAGAGTAATTGGAGTGAATTGGAGATGGAAAACTGAAGAGCCATATTTTCAGTCTTGAAGAGTGAACTCTTGTGTGAGTTGCACTAAAACAACAAAAGTTTGTTGTTGGTTTGTTGATAGTTTTCCTAGAAGCAATTTTGATCTGAATTTATGAGCGGAATGAAATGAAACACAAATATGTAACTTTAACATAGATATACATAGAAAAATAACAGAGATACAATAAAACTTAACTTCTATTCAATAAAGAAATGTGTTGAAACTGTAAAATGCAGAATGAAACAATCTTGCTCGAATGGTGGTAGCTAATCTCTGAGAAGAGATGTGGCGGCTACGTGCATTCACCTGAGCACATTACACTGAGGCCTCTAGGCCTTTTAGCATCAAGAAGTAATAAAAAAACCCTAGACATCCAAAAACCTAACCCTAGGAGATGAAGCACCAGAAGTCATGTGGGCCCCGATGGTGTAAGTTTGTACATCAACTTCTCGGGGTCATAACTTTTGCATACGATATTTGTTTTAGGCGCATGATAGCTTGTTGGAAAGGTCTATATGAGGAATAAAAATTTTTTCTTCACACTCTAAATCCATATATAGTGTGACTGTGGCGATCCCAAAAAACATTGTTTAGGGCCTCAAAACGGCCCTGTACATTTATGACCCAAAAAGCTAGAAAAAATTGGCAAGATGAAAACTGTATGTGATCCAGTTGGAAGAGGTGGGTGGCCACCAATATCCACCTATATCAATCCTCCCCCCTCAAGAAGAAATAGTCTTCATTGCATTAATTTCCCCCATCAGATGAGGAAATTTATGTTGAATTTGGCCCTAGGTGAGCCACTTGCCTTGGTGCAAGTGTTGCCCCGCTTTGACAACATGATAAAGCATAAGTTTATGTTGGTGAGTACCCTTGACATGTGTGTCCACAATCTGATCAGTGGATGCCTTTTCCATTTAGTCAAGGTTGAGCTTTGTCGATGTCAATTGTTCTGCTATATCTGGGGTGTCCAATAATGGTGGAAAGTATAGCCGAAGGAGGTCCACATTAAACATTGGGTACAATCTAAGGAAGGGGGGAATTTTAAGCTCAAAGACATTATCACCCACACCCTTGGTGATGGTGTAAGGTCCATATAAGAGTGGAAAAATCTTTCGATGGGGTCCTATAAGACATTATTTCTGCAAATGCAACCAAACTTTATTGCCCACCTGAAACTTGTGGGGCACTTGGTGTTGATCATGGCCCTACTTGTACTTGAAATTGGACTTATGCAAAATATCCTGAACCTGTTGGCGGATGTGCTAGATTTATTCAATGAAATGGGTGGTTTAGTTGGCTTTAGTTTGAGCATGGGATGATTCTTCGTGTGTGGATTCAAGAGGTAGTGCAACATCCATGGGACCCAATGGTTGAAATCCCAACCCCACCTGAAAGGGGCTCTGGTGTCCAACCATGACCAGAGGATCGACCAAAATATATTGAAGAATCGACTGTCTCGATCTAAGATGATGGTCTATGGTATTCCAAAATGTACCCACACTCGTTCAAATAAGATCTTGGTAGTGGCCTCCGCTGTGATGCTCTTCTTGCAGGTGACCAGAATCGCCATCTTGAAAAATCAATCAACCACCACGAAAACACAGTAATTTACCTGCTTGGTTGAAGGAAGGCCCGACATGTAGTCCATCAAGATGGATTCCTAGGGCTTGTTGGGAGTAGGCAGATGGGTGTACATGCCTTTTTTCTTAACGTCCAGTTTGGCAATGGCGCAGGTCGTGTAGGATCTGATATACTTGATGACATCCTATCGAAGTTTCGACCAATAGAAATGTTGTTGCAGCACTGACATTGTCTTTTATACACCGAAGTGTTCTGCCACCAGACTGTAGTGAGCTTCCAAAATTAGCTTCGCTCACTCGCTTGATGGGATGCAAAGATGGCCTAGATGGTACAACAACCCATCTTGAAGATGGAAATCAATGACAACTGTGTTTGTTCCCAACATATGGTAGGTGGTGGCGAAGTCAGGATCTCTCTCATAGAGTTGGGGCCATCCATATTTCTCATGTCCACATGAGTGTAGCACCATGGTTAGTGTTGCAATTGAAGTTCGACTGAGGAAGTCAATGACGCAGTTGGTTCTCCCTGTCTTATACTTGATGTTGAGATGGAACTATTGCAAGTATGTGGACCACTTCTGATGGTGGTCATTTTGCAATTTTCCTTATGCATGCATGATTTGCAGAGGCTTATGATCAGTGTGGATGACTGTATCCTTCACTAGAATGTAATTCCTCCACTCGTGGTAGGCTTGTATAATGGAGTACATTTCTTTGTTGCAAGTGGGGTACTTACATACAATATCTAATAACATATCACTATGATAGGCCATGGGATGTCCATCCTGAGTGAGAACTGTGCCACAAAATAGTTTGAATAATCTGTCTCAATATCAAAAGGTTGTTGCGGGTCTGGTATGAGAGAAACGAGGTTGAGCACAAGTGTTGCTTCAAATCATCGAATGATTTCTATTGCGATTGGCCCCACACAAATTTTTCCTTGTCACCACGCATGGTCACTTGGTTAAGGGCCCATGCAATGTAGGGGAATCCCAACACATACTTTGGATAGAAATCTGCAAGGCCTAAAAATCTCTGAAGCTCAGTGAGTGTGGTCGGGTATAGCTAGTCACGGATGACCTAGATCTTGGCTAGATCGACATGCACCCCATGCTCATCAACAATGTAACCTTGGTACTGAACCATGTTCATGCCGAAGGAGCATTTTTCCAAATTTGCATATAGATTGTGTTGTCGTAGAGTGTGCAAAACCTATTGAATATGATGCAAGTGTTTCGCCCAACTATTGTTGAAGATGAGGATGTCATCCAAATACACCACCACAAAATAATTGGTGAAAGGCCACAAGATATCATCCATCATCCTCATAAAATTTGTTGGGGCATTTGTCAAGCCAAAAGGCATGACCAACGATTCGAAAAGACCTTATTTGGACTTGAAGGCAGTCTTCCATACATCGGTCTGCTCTATTGGGACCTAGTGGTAATTGAAATTCAAATCAATCTTACTGAAGTATTTGGCCCCTTTGAGATGGTCAAGGAGATCAATAATTCATGGAATTGGGTACTAGTTCTTGATTGTGATTTTATTTAGGGCCCGATAATCAATGAAGAGTTGTCAGGTCCTATATATCTTCTACACAAGGACAATTGGGGTTCCACAAGGTGATGAGCTTGGTCGGATGTGCCTCTTTTCGAGAAACTATTTGATCAGGCGCTTGATTTCCTCATTTTATGAAAGAGAGTAGCGATAGACTGGCCCATTGGATATCAGTCCACTGGGGGTCATATCAATAGAGTGCTTGATCTGATAGTGCATAGGTACCCTAGTGGGTGAGGAGAAGATGTCTTTGTATTCTTCCATGACCTTATCCACTTGCTTCTATTGCTTAGAGAGACTTGCCACAGAGGCCATGGATGTGGCTGCAACCTTCTTCTCACGTTGAGCATGAATCATGAAGAAGACAAACTTCCCAGTATGAGAGATGACCTTCCTGCATTACTTGGCAGAGATCAAGGAAATGGAAGTACGTGGGACTACCTCGGGTAACCTGTAAAATTTATTATCCAAAGTAATAATAACACTACGAAGCCTAGACTCATAGACAACATGATGTTTCCATAAATAAGGTTGGCCCAAAAGAATATCACAAACTTCAAGGGGGGTGACATCACAAAATACCTCATCTTTGAAGGGCTTGATGCCATAGGGCAGGAGATACTGTTGGTTGACATGAAGATCTCTCCCTTGGCGGAGCCATCCGATGGTGTATGACTGTGGGTGTGGTGTTATCAAAAAAACCAACCACTTGACAAACTACGCTGAGATGAGGTTCTTTTGGCTACCACTATCAATGATGAAGTGCAGTGGAGTACTCTTCACCCACATCTGTGAATGAAAGAGGATCTCACCTTCCTTTGGTTCATCGGGTTCACTGGGATAGAACTTGGTGGTAGAAACGATGGCACTAGGTTATGTGTCAATGATTTATCTCTCTTTCTCTGGTTCTAACTCAAATTCGGAGCCCACATCTAATTCCGAGGCTTTCCCCTTAGCCACCAATAACTACTTTGAGCGGCATTCAACAGTGTTATGCTAGGGGCTCTTATGGTGCTCGCACCACTTCCCAGTGTCTTTCTTTGTCTTCCCATTTTCTTTCTTAGTTTGTGATTTAGACTAGTTGTCTTGAGGTTATCCATCCTTTCTCTTCCCTTTGTTCTGCAGATTAGGGCCACCTTTTCCCCGCTTCTTCCATGAGGGGTTCGTAGATCCAAATTTCCACGTCTTTTGTTTAAGCTTCTGCTCGATTTTGACATCATATCGATAGGCCACGTACAAGGACGATATGTCCAAAAACTCCATTTATATATGGATGTATCTATGTAGACCGTTGTGGTACTTGAGCACCAAATTTCACTCAGAGTCTTTGATATCCACCTTAGTATGCAAGGTATGGAATACATTGGTGAACTCTGGCATTGTTTGGTTCCTTTCCTACCGCAGTGTGGTCCATATTGTATATAAGTAGTCATAACTTCCAACATGGTATTATTGTTCCTTAATAACATCCATGAAAGAACCTCAAGTGGGTGCGACTACAAATAATGTAGATCTCTTTGTTTCCTTTTTCTCACAGAAAGTCTCCAACCAATCTTTGACATGGGGGATGGCCTTAAGGAGCACATATGTAATATTTTCTCTATCAGAAAAGTTATGGAAAGAAAAATACCATTCTAGAAGGTTTAACCATTTGTATACAATATCCGCATATATTCGACCTTCAGATATAGGAATATCAAAATTGATATGTACCTTGAAGGGAGCGACACCTTCGCTCGAGGAAGATATGTCGCCTGTTGGCAGTCATCAAAGGATTTGCGCAAAATTATTCATCATCTCGTTCCTCTTTCATGCGAGGGATGCCTTAAAAAACAATTTAAAAGGATCTCCTGCCCCATCATCTCTCTTTTCTTCCCCCATGGCTAGGCGTCAGGTTCGACAAGGAAGATCTTGCAAAGGCTCAACTAGTTCAAGTCCCAAATGTTTATACCCTAACCTTGTTGGGGACATGCATAGAGAAACAAATGAAGAGCAAACCGTTATGATACCATTGGTCCATATTTATGAGTGAAATGAAATAAAACATAGATCTATAACATTAACACAAATATATAGAGAACAATAACAAAGATATAGTGAAACTTAACTTCTATTCAATAAATAAATCAACTGAAACTGTAAAATGTGGAATGAAATAATCTTGTTCGAATTGTGGTAGCTAATCTATGAAAGGAGATGTGGTAACTATGCGCATTCACCTAAGCACATTACAATAATGCCTCCAGGCCTTTTTAGCATCAAGAAGTAATTAGAAAAACTTAGACATCCAAAAACCTAACCCTAAGAGATGAGGCACCAAAAGTCATGTGGGCCTCGATGGGGTAAGTTGGCACATCAACTTCCCAAAGTCATAACTTTTGCATATGATCTTCATTTTAGGCACACGTTAGCATGTTGGAAAGGTCTATCCGAGGACTACACATTTTTTCATCACACTCTAACTCCACATATAGTGTGACTGTGGCAAGTCCAAAAAACGTTGTTTAGGGCCTCAAAATGATCTCGGAAGTTTTAGGACCCGAAAAGCTAGAAAAAAATTGCCAAGATGAAAACTGTATGTGACCTAGTTGGAAGAGGTGGGTGGCCACCAATATCCACCTAGATCAAATTTCCCTTTAGTTCCTAGTTGAGATATTCCTAGCTACATGTGTTAGAGAGACCCTGATAAAGGAATGGGATGCCCAAGGGTATAAGATCAGTGAAGGGGTACATTCCTTGGATTGGACAGGTCAAGAGGAAGAGAGCTGGTGGAAAATCAGGATAGTTGTCTGAGAATTTTAGTTGGGTTGAGAGTTTTATGAGTTGTGAGTGGACTATGAGAGACCAACCTCTTTTGTGGATTGCTAGCCTCAGCTTGGGGGTGACTGGCTGTTGATATTTGGAACAACCAGTCTATGGTTGAGTGGAATGCCTATCCCAAGCAGTTGGTTGCACAACTGTTGTGAAAAGACAAGTTTTTTAATCTTCTTGTTACATTAAATTATGTGTTTAATTGTTGTGCATGAACTATATGTATTTGGAAGTGATTTATATGTTGTTGTAATGATTTGTTTAAATACTTTTCATGTTGATTATTAGCATGTTGTATATGCTTCTATTTTATGGTTATAGACATTAGCAAAATCTGTTTTAAATTCGTATTTGTAAGCTGCAGGAAATTGACTAACAGTAAAAGAATTAATTTAGTTAGCAAAAATTTTCATTTTTATGTTATTTCACACTGTAATGTCCCTCGGTTGGGCTGGGGGATGTTACATTATGGTATCAGAGCTCTGGTTAAAAAAATGGGCTTGTATGGGCCAAGATGGCTATAGATTCATGAAATTTGTCGTTGCAGATTTTGTATGTGATGGGTTTAGGGAAAAACAAATATTTTTAGAGAGAAATCCCCAATCCCGTGAGTGAAATCCAAGTTTTAATGACTTTATATGGTTTGAGAGGGTTAATGGAGTAGAGCGGTGAAGCTGCAGATTGAAATTCGACTCGAAATGGTCAAAGTTCGAGTTTTAATGGCTGCTTGTAGAGTTACAGGTACTTTGGACAATCAACGACTGAGATCGTGTTTGATCTTGTGATTGACGGTCGATATTCACTATGATAAATTTAAAAATTCATAAGGATTCAACCATTTGAAAGGTTGATGAGATCAACAACCATGATTAAATCGGGGGTTCTGAAAGGGATCAGATCGACAATCCAGATCAATCAGAGAAAAGTAAAAAATTTTCTAAGTGTTAAAGTTCACCAAGAGAAATCACCAACGATCGATGGACAGATCGACCGAAATGATGAAGAGTTTGGGTCGGCCATAAGACTTCTCTGACCACTGATAGTTGACGGTCAGGGGTTGACCGAATCCGATGAAAGTATTTTCAATCACCAATGAACATCGTCGATGGTCGATGGGTCAATGGTTGGGGGTCGACTAATTTTGGAAAATATTCAAATCAAGGAAGAGAATTTGTCGATGGTTCAACGTCAGCCGAAGTCGGTGAGGTGTTTGGGTTGTTTAAGAGAATATTTCGATGGTCGATGGGGGGAAAGGGGATGATGATGTCATCATCCACGTGTCATTCCACATCAACATCCATGTGTCATGCCACATCACCCAAGTTGACACCTTAAGATGACATGTCACGATACGCCATCATCCACGTGTCATGCCATGTCAGCAGTTGCCATGCCAGCCAACAGAAGTGGTTGAGGGATGATGGTCAAATCAACCGATTTGGGAAAGTGTATTCGAAAATCATCAGGGATTGTTGATCATCGATGGGTCGATGGTTAGATGTTGACCGAAGTTGTTGGGAGTTCCATTCACCAACGAAGGTCATCGACGATTGATGACTGACAACTAGGTCTGTTAGGTTGGAATTATGTGCAAGTCAGTCATCGGAGAATTGGGCCAATGGTCGATGGTCAGAATGGTAGTTTGGGAAATTATTTTGTTCACCAAAGGATAATGTTGATCCCTTATAGTCGATAGAAAGTATATCAATGGTCTAGATTGCTTCCGACCTGAGATCGACGACGCAGATTGCAGTTAGGCAAAGTCTAGAGACATTTTCTTATTTGTCCATAACTATAGAAAATTACATCAGATTGGGATTAAACTTATGGGTTTTTTCCACAAAGAGGAGGCTTACAAAATTATTAGAGAGGACCCTTGTCCAATTCTTATTGGATTTGGCAGAAATTACAAAATAATGGTTTTTAAAGATGTGGGTCCAAATCATTGATAGAAGTCCAAATTAAGACAAAACTCTTGGGGAGAGTCCAAAAAGTAGACACAAAAATAACCCATGAAGGAACTAAATAAATCTTATGGGGATTGGGATGGAGACACTGAAATAGGCCAAAATCCACTATTTCGGGTCACTTTTTTGGGGATTTTTTAGATTTTCAGAGAAGGAAAAGTGACCCTTGATCACAAAATTGGAAAATTTTATTTAGTGAACTTTTTATATACTCATCAAGGAAAACAACTCTGGTTTAGTGAAATTTTTCTAGAAATGCATAGATTGCTAGATAACCAATTTTGCTAAAAATTCGTTTGGAAAAAGGAGTGAAAAAGGACAAAGTTGCAGATTCCATATTGTTGTAGTTTTTTACTGGAACATCATATTGAAATTTTGAGATTTTTTATGAATTCCATTTTATTATTTTTATCTATGTATCATACAAAATTTTCTCCAGTTCCTGACATAGTTTCTTCTACAATTGACAAAAGTTGACATTTCAATAAAATTGCACTAGTAGAGAAAATGCACATAAATGAGTGAAAATGACCTTTTCAAAAAGCCATAACTTTCATCACATGGATTGGATTGGGGCATGAGTAAAACCATTGGAAAGATATTTCAGAGAGGAATGCATCTAGGGAATCATAGTGTGAATTTATGAAATGTGTCCTTCATAAATTGACGAGGAAATAAAATGTGTTCTAATTAATGAAATGTTTTATAATACACATGTTCTAACAATAATTATTACGTGCACATTTCTTGCAGAATTAGAGGTACGGAAAGAAAATTTAGTTATTATACGAGGACTTGAGTTATGGAAGATGCTCAAGGATCTTACAACCATGAGAAAGAGATCATAGGTCTGCATGTCAGCATAGGGAATGTTGAGATAGAGTTAAATAGAAGAAGAAATAGGAAAGAACATGTCACTATGAGAAGCCTACATACGGAAGGACAGAGCTACAAAGATGATAATGAAAGGATTATGAAGGCTCGGGAAGAGATACTTTAGAGCTTAAACATGTTACATAAGCAAGTTAACAAAGATTACGGCACCAAGAAAGAAACTAGTGCTAGAAAAGTATCAACATCTAGATCCCATAGAAAAGGGGATGATCACAAAAATGATAGGCAGTCAAGAAGCATGAGTAGGCACCATCATTCTCCAAGTCAGTACACTAGAAGAAATCATGCAAGTTCAGGACCAGGAAGCAACCCAAGTGTGTCTCATGTTCGGAGGCAAAGAAGAAGGATTGAGGCAGACATCTTGCAAGGTGAACTCACGAAAATAAAGCCACCTACTTTCAATGGTGAACACAGGAAAGGAGAAGAGGCATAGGCTTGGCTATTGGAAATGAATAAATATTTCTAGTTGCATGATTACCCATCCCATTTAGAAGCTGGAATTTTCACCTACCACTTGCAAGGAAAGGCAGACATGTGGTGGGATTAGCTTAAGCAAGCCAAGAACCTTGATGAGAAGAGGATCTCATGGAGGNAGCATTATTATGAAAGAAAAATGAAAGAGTTCTTTTAACTCAAGTTGGGAACCATGACAATGGAGGGATATGAGAAGTGGTTCTTTGAATTGTTGAAGTATGTTGACTTCATAAAAGATGAGAAGGTTAAAATCCAAATGTTTCTAAGTGGGTTACTCTCCTTCTATAGTGACAAGATGCAATATGATAATCCCAAGACTTTGGAGGAAACCATAAGGAGAACAAGACACCTTTATGAGCAATGCAAAGGAAGGTCAGTTTTCCAAAAAAATTGGAATGACAAGATGAAAAGGAAAAATGATCAAAGGAAAAAAGGTTTTAAACCACCTTTTTTCAGGAATAACTCCCAAGCAAATCAACAAGGTTATTCAACCAAAAATGAGAACAAGACTGCAAATTAATTTGGGAAAAGTCTAAGACAACAACCTATTCAATGTTGGGGATGTGAGGGAAATCACTTATATAGGGACTGCTCTCACAAATGAGAAAGAATGAGGTCCATCCACAATATTCAAGAGGCTGAAACAATGAAAGACATGGGAGGAAACATTCCAAGGATTTATGCAGCCTTGGAAAACAAGTAGGCAAAGTATCAATCCCCCATGATTGAAGTGGAAGGTAAGATTGACAACCAACCCGTATCAATTTTGATTGATTCTGTAGCTAGCCATAGTTACATAAATGCTAACATTGTTGAAAGATTTCACTTGCAAATAAGTAAGCATAAGAAATCTTGGTTAGTTCAGTTATCCACGGGGGCTAAGAGGAAAATCAATGAGTTGGTTAAATATTGTCTGATAGACATGAATGGACTTAGCACAAAGGTAGATGTAAGCATCATACCGTTGGGTTCATATGACTATCTAATTTTCATGGATTGGTTGGAAAAACATCATGTTGTCCTAGACTGTTAAAACAAGACAATTACATGTCTTGATGAGGAAGGGAAACAAGGCAAGATTCAAGGCATTCCAAGAGTTGTAGTTGTTAGAGAGATTTCAACTATGATGTTGAAGAAGAGCTTCAAGAAGGGATGTTAGATATTTGCAACCCATATGGAGGAGGAAACCAAAGACAAAGTGGCAAGCATTGAAGACCATCTGGTCTTGAGGGATTTTGACGATGTTTTTAGAGAAATTATAGGATTTCCACCAAAGAGAGACATTGATTTCTCTATTGATTTGGCATTAGGAGCTGCCCCAATGTCTAAGACACCTTACATAATGGACACACTAGAACTAAAAGAGTTGCAGATGGAGATTGAAGAACTTTTGAAGAAGGGGTATATACGCCCAAGTGTGTCACCTTGGGGAGCCCCGATTCTTTTTGCGAAGAAGAATGATGGAACCTTAAGGATGTGTATTGACTTCAGACAACTTAATAAGGTTACCATAAAGAATAAGTATCCTTTTCCAAGAACTGATGATTTGTTTGATCAATTGAAGGGTGCAAATATATTTTCCAAGATGGACTTGAGATCAGGTTATTATCAAGTAAGGACAAGGGAAGAATACATCAACAAGATAACATTCAGAACAAGATATGGGCATTATGAATTCACGGTAGTGCCGTTTTGGCTATCAAATTCCCCAACAGTTTTTATGTGCCTAATGAGTGGAGTGTTCAGGGAGTACCTGGACAAGTTTGTGATTGTGTTCTTAGATGATATCCTCATCTACTCTAAATTAGAAGAGGAACATGAGAATCATTTAAGAATGGTGTTGCAAGTTTTGAGAGAGCATAGATTGTATGTTAAACTAAGTACATATTTTATCAAAATAAGATTCAATACTTGGGGAATATAATATCAACTGCAGGTATAGAAGTTAATCCTGAGAAGATAGAGGCAATTAGAGGATGGTTAGCACCAAAGAATGTGACAAAGGTCAGATCATTCATGGGTCTTGTTGGTTATTACCGAAGATTCATAAAAGGGTTCTCAAATATTGCAAGTTCAGTCACTTCCTTGCAAAAGAAGGGACTCAAATTTGAATGGACTTCCAAGTGTGAAGAGAGTTTTCAACAGTTGAAGGGAATTTTGACAAGTGCTCCAATCTTGAATATTGCAGATCCAAACAAAGATTTTGTTGTATGCAATGGTGCATGCAAGGAAGGACTCGGTGGAGTTCTCAGTCAAAGGGACCATGTGGTATGCTATGAGTCCAAAAAATTAAAAGAGCGTGACATGAATTATGCTACATATGACTTGGAATTAGCAGTGATTGTACATGCATTGAAAATGTGGAGGCATTACCTTATGGGTAAGAAATTCGAGCTAAGGACAGATCACTATGGTTTGAAGCATTTGTTTGGACAAACTAGATGATTGGAAATTTTGAGTGAATATGACTTTGAAATTAAGCATATAAAGGGAAATTAAAATCAAGTGGTTGATGCATTCAGCATGAGAGTTCATGAAGTACATATTGCAACCATCAACATGTACATGACATATCTGAAAGACAGAATCATTGCAGCAACAAATTCAGGTCAAAAGTATCTAAAAATAAAAGAGATATTACAACAAAAAAAAATTCAGCAGAAATTTAATTATTATGAGCTAAAAGAAGACAAAATTGTCATGTACAAAGGTAAGGTGTATGTGCCGAATTCCAATGAGCAGAAAAATGCAGTGTTGAAGAAGATGCATAATGTGTCATATGTTGGGCACCCAGGATATCAGAAAACAATTGCAACAGTAAGAAGATAATATTTTTGGCCAGGAATGAAGAAAGAAGTGACTAATTACATAACCAGATGTCTAGAATGCCAAAAAGTAAAGACATAACATAAACACCCATCATGTTTTCTACAGTCATTTCTCCTTCCAGAATGCAAGTGGCAAGTTGTCACAGTTGATTTTATTACTAAGTTGCCCTGAAAAGTGAAGAAACATGATTTCATCATGGTGGTGGTGTATAAATTGACTAAAGCAACACATTTTATTCTAGTAAGGACTACACACAAGGTAGTAAATATTGCATATATTTATATGAAAGAAGTCGTTAGGCTACAAGGGGTGCCTAAAGTAATAGTTTTAGATAAAGATCCAAATTTCACATCTAATTTTTGGAAATGTTTTTTTAAGGGCTTTGGAACAAATTTAAATCTTAGTACAACATCCATAGTTAGATGGGAAAACATAAAGGACTAACAGGATAATCAAGGACATGCTTATAATGTATGTGATGGATCAACCATCAAAGTGGGAAGATTATATTCATTTAGTTGAATTTTCCTACAACAATGGGTATCGGGCATCATTGAAAATGATTCCATTTGAGACATTGTATGGTAGAAAATGTAACACACCTATGAGTTGGGATAATCCAATAGACAAAGCAATTGTTGGGCCAAAATTGTTAAAGGAAATGGAAGAGTAGATGACAAAGATAAAACGAAAATTAAAGGCTACCCAGGATAGGCAGAAAAGTTATGTAGACAATAACAAAGTTTTCAGAGATTTTAGAATGGGAGAACATGTGTTTTTGAAAGTGAAGGCAAAGAGAAGCTCGCTAAGATTAGGAAGTTGCCCAAATTTGGCAACGAGATATTGTAGGCCTTTTGAAATATTAGAAAAGATAGGGCTAGTTGCATACATATTAGCTTTGCCTGCATCCATGAGAGTGCATAATGTATTTCATGTGTCCTTATTAAATAAATATGTGCATGATCCTAACCACATAATTGATTGGAATGTGATCCAGTTGCAGCACGAAGGGGATTTCTGGGTGGAACTAGTACACATCATGGACTAGAAAGTCAAAGTTATTAGGAATAAATCCATAGGGATGGTAAAGGTTCAATGGACCTGCTACGATCCTAAATATGCTACATGTGAGCATGAAGAAAACATGCAGAAAACATACCCACAATTTTTTGACAGTTTTCAAGAAAACATAATGCAAAACTCCATTTTGAGCAGCTAAAATTCTGGAACCACATCTCTGAGTCCTAGCCAGCTGCATTGGAGACCTTGATAAAAGAATGGATCATTCCTTGAGTTAGCCTTGATAAATGGATGGTACATCCCTTGGGTTATCCATGATAAATGGATGTTACATCCCTTGGGTTATCCCTGATAAATGAATGGTGCAATCTTTGGGTCGGAAATTTGAAGGAACATGAGATTTTGGTTGGAATTATTGCTAGAGTTGTTAAATTGTAGAATTTTTATTTCTAAGTATTGTGATGTAAATTTTCATATATATGTATATTAGCATAGAGTGCACCGAGGACAGTGCACAATTGTAGGGGAGACAGAATGTAACATCCCTAATATAATTCCCATTTTGATTAATGCTTATGTAGATATAATGTGTGGCTATTGCCAAAGCGATGTAATAAGAAAATTGTATTTTAATGTTTTAATAATAAAATGTGATGTCAGATGCTAATGGGATATGGACAAGAGATGGGGGTTAAATTAATCCACAAGAGGGGGGAGTGTCTAGGATAAGGACCAAGAGGGGTCCAAGGGGGTGGATTACCCATGTATATTAATTCAACCTATTTTCCTAAATTTGTTATTTGTATATGAACCTTCCCATTTCTGATTGAGTGTTCCCAAATCCAATCATTGATAGCATAGAGTGCACCGAGGACAGTGCACAATTGTAGGGGAGACAGAATGTAACATCCCTAATATAATTCCCATTTTGATTAATGCTTATGTAGATATAATGTGTGGCTATTGCCAAAGCGATGTAATAAGAAAATTGTATTTTAATGTTTTAATAATAAAATGTGATGTCAGATGCTAATGGGATATGGACAAGAGATGGGGGTTAAATTAATCCACAAGAGGGGGGAGTGTCTAGGATAAGGACCAAGAGGGGTCCAAGGGGGTGGATTACCCATGTATATTAATTCAACCTATTTTCCTAAATTTGTTATTTGTATATGAACCTTCCCATTTCTGATTGAGTGTTCCCAAATCCAATCATTGAATACATGTAAGAGGGTGGGTGTGAGTGGTCACATCCCAAAGTTATTGGGTACATGGGGGTTGAGTACAATCAACTTGGGGAAGAGTGTGGGTCAAGAAAGGCAAGCCAAAGAGAGGAAATTTGTATGGGTTGGGACAACAATTTTACACATTGAGTTTTGGTGCATGAGGAGAAAGGAGAGAGAAAGAAATAGAGCTTGAAGCTGATCCAACCATGGAGGGATAATTCTAGAGAAAGATGGAGCATAATTGGAGTGAATTGGAGATGGAAAACTGAAAAGCCGGGTTGTCAGGCCTGAAGAGTGAACTCATGTGTGAGTCACACTAAAACATCAAGTGTTTTTTGTTTGTTTACTGATAGTTTTCCTAGCAGTAATTCTCCTTGAGTTCCCAACTGAGATATTCCTAGTTGTCTATGCTAGAAAGACCCCGATAAATGAATGGGACGCCCAAGGGAGTGAGATCATTGAAGGGGTACATTCCTTAGGTTGGATAGGTCAAGAGGAAGAGAGTTGGTGGAAAATCAGGATAGTTGTAGGATAATATCGGTTGGGTTGAGAGTTTTATGAGTTGTGAGTGGATTGTGGGAGACCACCCTCTTTTGTGGATTTCTAGCCTCAGCTTGAGGGTGATTGGCTGTTGATATTTGGAACAAGCAGTCTATGTTTGGGTGGAACGTCCGTCCCAAGAAGCTGGTTGCATAATTATTGTGAAAAGATAAGTATTTTATCTTGTTGTTGTGTTAAATTATGTGTTTAATTGTTGTGCATGAACTCTGTGTATTTGGAAGTGATCTATATGCTACTGTAATGAGTTGTTTAGTTGTATTTCATGTTGATTATTAGCATGTTGTATATGCTTCTATTTTATGGTTATAGACAGTAGCAAATCCGTTTTAAATTCACATTTGTAAGCTACAAGAAATCGACTAACAGTAAAATAATTAATTTAGTTAGCATAAATTTTTGTTTTTTATGTTATTCCAAATCATAATGTCCCTTGATTGGGTTGGGGGATGTTACATTCTTACTGTGAAATATAAGAATGTGATTCCTTGATATGATCAATGACTTCTTACTTACATGTGTTTTCCATGGATGGACACATAAGGCAGTCTGCATGGGCATGTTGTAGAAAGATGGTGTCCATCCATGAAACACTCAGGTGGAGGAATAGGTGTGTGTCAGCATGAGGAGTAGTGGTTTAATGGCTAGTTGGAAGCGAAATTAATTGATTATTGTTTTAATTCATCGATGAAAAGACTAGCTAGTAGAGGAATTAAATGGAAATTTAATGCACGACCATATTACCAAGAAATATTTATTACAATAACATTGGGGGAGTGAAGGAAACAATAAATCTTCAAAGTATTTGGCCAATAAGATATCAGATAAATGAGATTTGAAATTTAATTTAAATCATTATTTTTTAAAACTTTGGATAAAGGGGTGTATATTTTATAGTCAACCATGAACTAATAGAAATTCAACTGTAACTCAATGCTATATACCATGTTTGTCGACAAGTATAATAATGTCACCTAGTGAGCAATAACCATATCATTCCCAAAATTGCTAAAGTGATGGTTGGTTAATAAATAGCTTAGTAGATTGTGAATATACATGTCATTTTGTCTTGTCTATACTATTAACACAATTTTGATAGGTAAATTGATGATTTGTTAATAAACTTAGATCCATCTTAAATTTGGGGATCCA
>JASDQU010736917.1:252840-316976 GCA_032191745.1 Picea mariana | reverse complement strand
ATAATAATAATAATAATAATAATAATAAATAAAAATTGTCATATATAAAATTGAAACCTCATATAAATTTTTTAATGTTTTCTACCCAAAGGACATTGAGCAAACTAATATGATAACTTTTTCATTTGGGGGTGGATTTTCTCCCAGAAAGAGCCCAAACAATTGTGGTGAAGTGTAGAATCTATTTATGGCCATATAAATTAGAAATTGTGCTCAAATTTTAGTGATGTTTTTCAGGAGTGATGATAACCAATTTTTGGCCTTGAAACCACTGCCAAAAGGGTGTCGGAAGGAGGCCTAATTAGAGGCCTCTGGGGCCAAATTGTTTAGAACTGAAAGAGACCCATTTCACTCACCTCCATGATATCATAGGAAATAGTTGGAAGTTCATACTTTCATTTAGATTTTTAGTTTTATCTCAAAATTTCCCAATTCATTTGTCAAACTAACACCTTGACAAGACCTTTTCAAGGCCATTTCTCACTTATTCTGAGCTCAATTTGTGCCAAACAAAATTCATTATGACATCAATGGACAACAGATTGATATGATTACATAATAAATTAGAATTAGAATTGTTATGCATGATGATGCAACTAAGAAAATTTTCAAGTCTATGGGCCTTTTGCCTGAATTGAGCTCGGTTTGAGACCATCCTTCACCAAGTGTTTGGGAAACATTATAAGAAGCAAGGCCCCAGTGTGTCATATTTGTAGATTTGAAAAGTTCACAAACAATAGGACTTTACATGCTTTTGTAGACCAATGCCAAGACCACCTTTCCCTTCAAATCAAATCCAATTTTTCCCCAACCATGGGCCTTTGTTTTCAATTAATCTGACATCCATTGATGGTCACCTTGAAATAGGAAAATCAATTCAAATTGTAGTAGTGGAAGAGTGACTAGTAATCACCAATGCTACTTGGAGGAACAAATCCCGAGGAATAAGGATTGATGATGCGTGGTACTTTTAACATTTTCCCCAAATACTTTATGTCAAAGCCACTTTTCTCTTGAATTGTATTATATTTTTACAATAAAATAGTGTAATTTAATTTGGAAATCAAATTAGGTTTGATTTAATTTTTGGGATAAAGGACAAAGAACTTTTTGGAAGCTCTTCCTATCACTTTTCCAAAAGTGACAAGTGTCTCGTAACATATCCCTAGACTCCTTTTCTCTTATAAATATGAGGAAAGCCTTCTAATCTTGGATAACTTGTTGAATAAAATTACTTAATCTCGATTAGTTTTTCTCAGGTTTCTAAGTGATTTGTGCTTAATTATTCTCATTTTTAGTTGTTAGGATCACATAATTGTTCGTTAAGGGTTGAGGGATAGTCATAGTATACAAMTTTGTTGGCTATTCCCATTGAAGGATTAGTTAGCTATGTCACTTTGGTTGTTTCCTTGGATTTAACTTGTTTATTTTTGCTAACTAATGACAATTTCTTGTTTTWTTTTATTTTATTTTTTGTGTAGATTTCTCGAAAGGGAAGTGCATGCCCGCTCATTGGTAGTCAACAGGTCTAGGGCCCCTTTTAGACAACCCACCAATCCACCTTTCTTTTCTACTTGGAATGATCTTGTTCCTTGCTTATTTTCTATTTTCATTTTCTTTGTTTTATTATTGCTTCCCTTAATAGATAATTTGGTCGTTTTTTGTCAGTTTACCCCTCCATGAAAACCACAAACTTATTGGTTGGTTTTTCATTTTTATTTTAATATTATAGCATTTTTTTCTTCAAGTTTTACACATATATGCATTAAAAATCTTGTTTATCGTGCTAGGAAATTAACCTTCTTATCCTAAGCAATAGGGAACCATTTGAAAACCCGTTTGAGGTGAATGGATCTACAGGGAAGCAAGAAAATACATAAAACAACCAAGTCAAACTTGGTTACCATCCTATTTCGTTGGATATGGAGAGTCTTTCTCTCAGTTTGTTGAGGTAGTTTTCCTCTTGTAAATCTATATAAGATTTTCATTTTCTCAATAAAAATTAGTCAGGAATTCTTATTTTCCACATCATTGTAAGAAAATATTTTTGATAAGCACACAGTTCAACAATGCTCTTGTTCTTTCAACAAGAGTAGAAGCACTTCTACCAAATGTACAACTCATCCTACTACAATCAATCACTTTTCTTCTTCTCCTTCTTTTTCTTCTTCTTCTCCATCTTTTCATGCTAGGAAAAATGACAAATTATGCAGGTATTGTAAGAATAAAGGTCATGAAAAAAGTGAATGTTTTAAAATAAAGAGGAAAAATTTGCTTGTATTGTCTCAAGAACATGGAGCTAAATATCCTCCTATTGAGACTAGTAGTGATGATAGGACTTATAGTGAGTTGAAATTCTAGTTGAATAAGGTTACCTTAATGCATCACCAATCGGTTCAAGGAGGTCATGATAGTTTGTTTGTCACTCATGCACACCTTACTCATGATTGTTCAGTGGATTGTATAGCTAATAATGGCTCGCAAAAAAACTTGATTGTGAAGGCCATTGTTGAAAATATTCATTTACCTATGGACCTACATCCTCATCCATATGCACTTAGATGGAAGGACAATGGGTCATCTGCACAAATCACACACACATGCATAATATTATTTTCTTTTGGTCCTTGGTTTGTGGATAAGGTCACCTATGATGTGACCGACATGGATTGTTGTGGGTTGTTGCTTGGAAATCCTTAACAATATGATAGGAAAGATTGTTATGATGCATATAGCAATACATATATGCTGGAAAAAGATAATTAAAAGTACATAATCAAAAGCACACCAAAATCAATCAATCTGGCACTCACTTACAAGCATGCATGGAAATAAATTAATAGAGTAACAAATTTAGCATCAATTTTCATTAGGCCACAATCTTCTGAAGGGAAAGAAAGTATTTCAATTTCTACACCACATTTCGATCTTAATCAACTCTTGAAAACTTATTCGATTTTTTTTCAAGAACCAACAACACTTGGTCCACAAATAACAATTAATCATACAATTGATCTTCTTCATGGAGTTTCTCTTCCCAATGCAACTTTGTATCACACTTCAAAGCTGCAAAGTGATGAAATTTAAAGGAAACTTGAATATTTGTTAAGTAAAGGTTTCATTAAACCTAGCAATCCTCCATGTGCATCACCAATTTTTTTAGTACTTAAAAAAGATGGAACTTGGTGTCTTTCTATTGATTACAGGTCATTAAAAAAAATTACCATAAAAAATAGATATCCATTTCATTACATGGACGATTTTCTTGATCAACTTCAAGGTGCACAATCCTTCACAAAAATTATATTAAAAGTGGATATCATCAGGATAGAGTTTAAGCAACAAATACTTGGAAAATAGATTTCAAAACAAAAATGGGTCTCTTTGAATGGCTAGTGATGCCTTTATGTATATGTATATGTATTATGAGGCCAGAGTGTCTATATGGTTAGTAGGCCGTGGAAAAAGATGCTAAAATGTCCAGTGAGCCATCATTGTAATATGTAATCACACACAAATTTTAATGAAAACACATCAATGCTACAAACCAACCATGTAAAAGAGTATGGGGGGATAAACTCCACTAGGAAGGGAAAGGGGGGCTAAGAGTCTAGGAAGGGGCTAAGCTAGAGGGATTAATCCCAAATGAATATTATATTATTATTCCTAAAGTCTAAAGTATGGATATAACTTTATGTTATCCTAAGTTCTTATGGGAAGGGAACGAGTTACAAGTGGGGAAAAGTGGGTTCCTTGAGGGCCATGTGTCATTAAGGGCACATGCATATATATTATGGAATTTAGTACATTTTCCCATCAATCTTACCATATTTTTTTGGACTGATCGATGCTACCAATCATACATGTACCTTTACTTGGTAAATTTGGAGCGAAAGAAGCGAGTGGGAGGCCGTAGATAGAAGAAGCGAGTTGTTAGGCTCGTGGTCGAAGAAGAGGGTTGTCAATCCCATGAGCATTCTCTCCAGGTGAGAGAACTGCTGGGAATTAATTCCCAAAGTGCCAAGCGGCAGCTACAGAGCTTTGAGACTCCCTATCTAGCATGTTGCTGAAGCCCCGTAAGGGAAGTGGTGCAACAAAGGGACTATTGAGTAGAGAAGGGGCACACTTCCTGGGGTGGGACAAGCATGTGGGATATGAGGGAATGTAGGCTGGTTGCTAGAGTCAGCACCTGAAGCTGAGAACTGCTATTGATTGATATACCTTAGAATGGTTCAAAAATTCCTTTTCCCGAGTAGAGTTTAGCCCTAGATCAAGGGTGACCCACTGCTGATATTATGAGCAGTGTGGTCTATGGTTGGGAGGAACGTGGAAGGTCTGCACGTAGTTGGTGTTTAATTCACTAAGGATAAATGTATTTATGTGTTTGTGCAAATGCTATGTTATGAATTATGCTATTATGTTATGGAATTTCTATTGTTTATATGTATGAATAATGATTTTCGTATGTTGTTATTATCCCACTTAAATCTATTCATATGCAAAACATATCAGTATATTTAATGGTATTAGAGTGGTAAAAGATATATTTTTGTGTGGCGTGGCCCAACCTGGGTGGCTGGGGATGTTACAAAGTGGTATCAGAGAGGTAAAAGAGAGAGTTTTGTGTGGCATGGCCCAAACTGGGTGGCTGGGGACGTTACAAAGTGGTATCAGATCCAATTTTTTAACATTGAGCATGGATGGGCCAATTAGGGAGAGAAGAAGTAAAATTTACAGACTATGCAGGAAAATTGTTTGACAGGATGCTGAAAAATGGATGTCTGAAATTCATTTGTTGAAATTACAGTAGTGAAATTGAGAGGAATTTCACAAGTAGGATGGGGAAATTTAACAAGAGAATGACAATTTCAAAATTTATTGGCAGAATGAACAAATTTGGGTTTGTAGATGGCCGAATTTTGAGTAACGGTGTTTCCGTGGTGAAATCAGGAGTAGATGGGTGAAATTGGGCAAAAGCCCCAATTTATGTTGTTAAATTCATGGGAAATTTGGTCCAGGGATGATATATTCCTGATTTATAATCTCCATCTGAACAAATTCAGATCTGTAATTGGTCAAATTTGAAGTTATAGTAAGGCCATGTCAGACTGGGAGAAAATTGTTTAAATATATTTCCAATTAGTGGATGAATTGAATGGAACACGTTCTAGGAATATCAACCAGTGGTGCACGTGGGAAATTGATCGCTACAATGGTTGAACATTTATTAGGATGAATTGGTCGAAATTTTGGAAGTTGCAGAGGGCCATGGTGAAATTAGGTGAAATTGGGCAAAGACACCAATTTCCACAGAGGAATTTAATGCAGATGAATCAAATTACAGGTACAAGGGTCGAATCTATGTGCAAAATATCGAAATTGGTTCTATTGAGTTTGGTCACAGAGCTCTAATGGCGGCCAAAAATAAATTTTGAAATTAAGCGGAATTGGGCATTTTTGGGTATTTTGGAAAAAAATTTGAAATTGGAAAAATTTCAGTATTTTTTCATACGTTGATGTCAGCATGACGTGGGGTCACGTGTTTGATGACGTGGAAAAATGTTGATGTGTACTACCACAGTGGCAGATACACAGTCGCAATGGGTGGCAGGTGGCAGTTGATATGGAGCCATGTGGGAGGCCAACTATTAGTCCCACGAAACCGCGGTAAGAAGTTGAAAAATGGTTTAATGTTGAGACTTCTTAGACGAACTTATGAAAGGAAGGTTACAAGATTATGAGTCAATGAGTCCACATAGATAGAAAAATGGTTAACTATTAAGACTTCTCGGACGGACTTATGAAAGGAAGGTTACAATATTACGAGTCTGCATAGATGGAAAAATGGTTAAGTGTTGAGACTTCTTAGACTAACTTATGAAAGGAAGGTTACAATATTTTGAGTCCGTGAGTCCGTGAAGGAAAAATAAGCTAAGTGTTAGTGGCGAGTTCATGGAAGGTATGAAGATAGGCTATGAGTTCACGAGTTTTCCACCAGTGAGCTCGTGAATACAGTAAAGTTTCTAAGAATGTGAAGCTCAGGGTTGAGTGCAAAAAAGGCCGAGGCTCGATATGCCGAGGTTCGGTGGCCAGGTGGACTCGAATGCCACGATAGCATCCCCATCGGAATAAGGAAGATAAAATTATCAAAAATTAATGAAAATTATTGGAAAGTTTCGGTGTTTTCTAGGTTATGTTTTTGCAGGGCATTTTTTAGGCCCAAAACAATGTTTTTTGCTACTCGAAAATAGTGTGCCCAAGTTGTAGTTTTTGTAGCTCAAATTAAAGAGCTCGGTGATAGCTTTCTAATAGTGTATTCCATTCATTAAACAAAGTTAGGATGAATGATTTACAACCTATAGAATGGAGAGTAAATTTTAAGCCCCAGTTAACTTCTGAAGGCCATAACTTTCTGCTTAGGAATCAGATTGAGGCACATGAGAAGTCTATGGAAATATATTGAGCCATAGAACATAGTCAGGGAGCTAAATTAGAAATCTGGGCACATTCCATAGAAAAAGAAAGAAAAAATGTTGAGTACATTCCAAAGGAATGAGTGCATTGCCATGGTACATTGGGATGTCAATCCAAAAGAATTCAAGTATGGAGATTATTTTTCTGAAAAGAAATCAATAAGGAACCATGAAGAAGAAAAATGATTCTATGCTTGGTATAGAATGCAAAAGAAATAAAATACGAGGAGAACCCATCTCAATTGGATAAAAGAGACATTTGAGTAGCATTGCAACATGTTGGAGAATTGACTATGTAGGTCATGTTTGAGGCTAGGTGGCTAAGAAAATAGAAGAGAATGGTGCAAGACACTATAAGGGCTGATATGTTCAATCAAGGAAATGCTGAACCGGTTTGGTCCAGAAGAGTAAATGGAAGTTGAAAATATAAAGTCAATATGAGAGCATGGATGGAAATGTAATTCGGTCATGCATGTGTTTGGTTAGATAGATCTAGGAAATAATTAAGGTTGAAGTTAATATCAACATATTATATGGCTGAAAATATAAAACTAATCCAAAGTGGTTTAGATGGAAAAGTGCTCAGTACGAGAACAAAAGGATACATGAATCCAGGAAGAATTGAGGTCTTCTATGAACAACAAAGAAAAGTGGTCCATGAAGAAAGAGGTTGTTGCAATTACTGTAGTAGCAACTATGTTATGGCTTATTGGACAACCATACATAGTATAGGAAAATGGAATGTATATGCATTCATGAACATGCTAGTGATGCAGTATTAGGATGTATAGATATGTTGTAATAAATGTAGATCTTTTAATATATATATATATAACATGATGATGACTAGGAGTAGTCTATTGTTATGTATATGATTATGAAGTTACTAATGATGGTTGTTGTGCCAAGAAAGAGATAATCATTGCATGGTTGTAAGTGCTACTAATAATGTTTCTGCATATAGAATGAAGCAACATAAAGATAAAGTGTGGAGTATAAGGCTTATAACAGAGGCTTGAGAGCTTCTATTGTTATTATCTAGCCATGTAGCATTAAATTTATTTAATGGCACCTATGCAGGTATGCGTTTTATGTAATTTTACTGCATAATTGTTAAAGTAAAATTTGGTAAGAATTTCCTTAGCTAGAGTTTATTTTATCACATTATTGTATTATTTGAATGCATTAATGGGAATAAGATACCACTAGGTGTGGTAAAGGCTAGATGTCTGTAATAACTATACAAGTTGCTTGGATTTTGAATGCATACCTGTGATGTAATAACATATTATGGATTTGTTGGTTATGAGCTAATAACCAAAGCAATAAAAGGGTATGATCCTATTATAGGAATGAATACTAGTAACACTAGTCATGTATGAGGCCATGACTTGGCTAGATATGGAAAGACTTTAGTGCCACACAAGTATCCAAGGAAATATTCTTACTACTAAATAATATTTGGACTGCAATCTTTTTTTTAACACTAATGAACACCACAAAATTATATTCTTGGTGTAGTGTTCAGGTTGAAAAGAAGACATCCAAATAGTTGAGCAACCAATAGAAGTGTATGGAGAATGTGTTGAGGTATTGACTAGACTTTCCCATTACCAATGGTGAGATACATGACTTAGATATAGAGCATTCTAAATCCAATACAAGAATGCATTGAACAATAGGCATCAATAAATTATGAAAGTGTGTAAGTGGTAGAGTTGCACTTATACATGGTAAAATTGTCATCCTTGAATGCATTGTGGAATGCATTTTTGTGAATGCATGTATATATGATATTAATGGGAAATGATTGTGTTGACAACTGAAATGATGTAATTATTACTAACTCATGAGGTTGAGAACATTTCAGGAGCTCTTAGATAATGCAATAAGGGAGTTGCAAGTTAAAGTAGTCACAAGAAAGCTCTGTCAAAGGAACATAATAAAACCTTGGATGCTGATTATATATATGCAAAGAATGATATTTTCATTCTAGTTAATAAATAGATTGTTAGTGGTGATTGAATAGTTAAATATAAACAATTCTAAGATCACTTTGTAAACTTTGAAATTGTTACAATGCAAGTATATAATATACTATGCAAGAAGCACTAATAATCTATTGGTTGAATGTAAGATGGCAGCATTGCAGGAAAAGTAGTCCCAGGTATGGTGTTGCAGAAGGCCATAATAAAGATTGATGCTTATTGTTGCAACAACCAATAAAATTATGAGGTAAAATTTCATATTTTGGGAAAAAGTTGAATTTCCTTATGAAATACATTTGAATTTCTAAACGAAGTTTTATGATGTTGTTTCATAATGTATGTGTGTGATACATATGAGATATTGTTTATTGAAGTTGGAATGTTTGGGGAGAAAGGCTACTATTGGGACATTGATGTCCCATGATTGCAAAAAATACAGATCCTTAGTGGGGATCTGGAGATGAACTGGCGATCTCCTTGTGTGTGAAAGCCTTGGAAAGATGGATCGATGAAGGACTATACATCAGTGAAAGGATGCCTAAGCCTAGAAGGGTGAGTGAACAAGGAAGAGGCAACTTAAGAATGGTACAATGGCTGAATTCTTTCCTGAAGCAACTTGGTGGAATAGAGAAAAGGACTTCCAACTGAAGTATGAAGACATGACTATGATGCTTGATAAGAAGAGAACCAAAAGGATAACAAGCTTCCATAGCAAAGGCATGGATCCTTTTGAAGAATTTTGAATGTACATCTATAATGCATCGAGGAAAGTGCATAAATAAGGAGGAGGGGAATGTAATACCCCTAGGCCGAACCCCAATTGTACCTATAAATGTAAATGAACACATAGGATGGTGAACTAGGACATTTTGGGCCAGCGTGCCTTTGTGTATATGTATTATGAGGCTAGAGTGATTGTATGGTTAGTAGGTTGTAGTACCAGATGCTAAAATGGCCAGTGATCCATCATTGTAATATGTAGTCACACACAAATTTTAATGAAAACACATCACTGTTGTAGACCAACCATGTAAAAGAGTATGGGGGGATAAACTCCATTAGGAAGGGAAAGGGGGGATAAGAGTCTAGGAAGGGGCTAAGCTAGAGGGATTAATCCCAAAGGAATATTATATTATTATTGTTGATATTATGGTATCTTCGGGAGGTATGAACCTCTATTGTGACCTATGACGAGATTAGAATATTCCAGAAGGAAGCAAAGAAGTAAAGGAAACCCTAAATGAGATGTCAGCTTTAGATATATAATTAATGTGAATTAATTAGTACCCAGAAGGAGAAGTCGGCCCCAGTAAGTCTGCCAGACCACTATAAATACATGGTGCCAATTCTCATTATTCACACTTCTCAGAATTGTAGAGAGCAGTCTCTGCACACTGCAGTGGGCAGTTTTGTGCACAAGTTTCTGGGGAAGGTGTTGCGCCAGTTTTTGGGTGGGACTATCTGATCAGCTTGGTTTCTATTCTTGCTTGGTGCATTAGCCTTGCTTGGCTATTGATTTCTACTAGTATTCTTCTCTGTAAAGGTCAAGGTGCTCTGAGAGTGGCTTCGTCCTATGGTTGGGTGACAAGGGTATTGTCAATGGTAAAACAAGCACAATCTTTCATATTCTAACAGGTTATGGGCCCACACCTCCTTCATTCAGTCTAAATGCTATAAGGAATCATAGCCTCTAGGGTATTGAGCTCGCTAAGGAACTGTTGCTAGGGTTACTAGCAGGAGCAGCTTCCAAAGACACTGTCGCTAGGGTTACTAACAGAAGTAGTTGTAGAAACCTTAACCTCAGATCCGACACCTTGTGATGGAGCATCTCGGAAAAAGAAGATATTCAGATGCACCCTAAATCATCGCACCTTTTGGCTCTCTCAGAAGACAGAAATTACAAAGTTGAAGTTTTGGATCAAGGCATGACTAGTTACCAGTCAACCAAAGACATGTGTGAAACAATCAGTCTTTTACACTACTCAACACTTACTGGAACGATTGAAGATGACATGTGGATAATCGATAGCGAAGCTTCTAGGCACATGACGAGAGATCAAGCCAGACTCTCAAATCTAAATGAGAAGAAGACCTTGTACAAGGTAGAGCTTGGAGACAAAACCACTTACCCCGTGGAAGGATTTGGACAAGCCACCATCAAAATGAAAACAGGTAATTATGTTCACTTAAGAAATGTTTTATATGTACCTGGTTTAGAAAAGAATCTTGTATCAATATCTTGCCTAGAAGACAAGGGAAACATAATAGCTTTCGTGGATGGAAAAGTGTTATCATGGCATAAAGACTCCAGCATAGAGAATGCTAGGGTTATCNAACAAAATGAAGAAGCTCTTGTACATGATGAAGTCAACCCTAATGAACTTTGGCACAAAAGGTATGCTCATATTAATTATCACGCATTGCCCTTTCTCAAAAGAATGGTTGACGGAATACCAGAGTTGCAGTCTACACATGAAGGAATCTGCAAAGGATGTGCCCTTGGGAAGAATATCAAGAAACCATTCCCAAGCAACAATAACAGATCTAAGGAGATTCTAGATCTAATACACTCAGATTTTTGTGGTCCGATGCCAGTAAAATCTCTAGGAGGATATTCTTACTACGTAATCTTCATAGATGACTATTCAAGAAAGACTTGGCTATACCTACTGAAGAGAAAAGGCGAAGTATTCAACAAGTTTCAAGAATTCAAAGCAGAGATAGAAAACCTCACAAACAAGAAGATCAAGACATTAAGAACAGATAATGGAGGAGAATACACCTCAAAGGAATTCGTTGCATTCTGCAAATCGACAGGGATTAGGAGGGAGCTAACTGTTCCTCATAATCCTCAACAAAATGGTGTAGTAGAAATGTCACACACCCACTACGTCAACTAAGATTTTCTTTTTCTTTACGTCTTTTCTTCGAGGAACAGAATCCCCAAATTTCTATGGGGCCTAGCGCAGACCCTCCCTTCCCTTATCCTCCCCCATGGGATCGTTGGCTATGATAAGAGGCCTTACCAAAAAGGCGCTTCCGGCTTTCGCGATTCAGGGAATCGCGATGCAAGCTTTCCCCTGTTCTCTGTCTTTTGAAATGCCGAAACCCGAAAGGGTCTAACAGATCCTTAGCTCCTCCCTTGGGTCGCTTTTCATATGACTAGTCCTATGACCTAGTGCTGTTACTCTAAATGCTTTTGGGGTTTTGCGATTCAGGAAATCACGATGCAAGCGTTCCTCCTTTCCCTTTTGAAACCCCAGAACCCGAAAGCCCGGTATCATCTGGATCTATGGTCTAGATTGTCGACTTGATCAACGACCCAGATTAAATCCCAACATTCTACCTTTCGGGATTTCTGGCGAGGTCTTCACTCCTATTCCTCTGATGTCCAGAACCCTGGTGGCCTTAGATATTCGCCATGCATCCCTACAAATGGGCGATCTAGATTCTTTCGGGACTCCTCCTCCCTATGAAAAGACCCTGTCTGGTGACTTAGGGCTCATTCATAGAGTGCATCGGGGTTTTGTGTACCGAGATTTCGCGACTGGTGAAGATGAGGGGTCTTGCCCTTGTGTTTTCCGGGTGCCAAAACGTCGAAACCTATTCATGCTAAACCGATTCGGGGTTTCGAATATCGGGATTTCGCGACTGGCAAATACGAGGAACTTGCCCTTGGGTTTCCTGGGTGCCGAAACACCAAAACGCCAAACCTATTCACGCTAAATCGATTCAGGGTTTCACATATCGGGATTTTGCGACTGGCGAATACGAGGGAACTTGCCCTTGGGTTTCTCGGGTGCTGAAACGCCGAAACCTATTCACGCTAAATCGATTTAGGGTTTCACATATCGAGATTTCGTGACTGGCAAATACGAGGGAACTTGCCCTTGGGTTTCATGGGTGCCAAAACGCCGAAACCTATTCACGCTAAACCGATTCGGGGTTTCGCATATCAGGATTTCATGACTGGCGAATACGAGGGAACTTGCCCCTGGGTTTTCCGGATGCCGAAACGTCGAAACCTATTCACGCTAAATCGATTCGGGGTTTCGCATATCGGGATTTCGCGACTGGCGAATATGAGGGAACTTGCCCTTGGGTTTCCTGGGTGCCGAAACACCGAAACCTATTCACGCTAAATCGATTTGGGGTTTCGCATATCGGGATTTCACGACTGGCGAATACGAGGGAACTTGCCCTTGGGTTTCCCAGGTGTCGAAACGTCGAAACCTATTCATGCTAAACCGATTCTGGGTTTCTCATATCGGGATTTCACGACTGGCAAATATGAGGGAACTTGCCCTTGGGTTTCCCGGGTGTCGAAACGCCGAAACCTATTCACGCTAAACCGATTCAGGGTTTCGCATATCGGGATTTCGCGACTGGAAAATACAAGGGAACTTGACCTTGGGTTTCCCGGGTGCCGAAACACCGAAACCTATTCACACTAAACCGATTTGGGGTTTCACATATCGGGATTTTGCGACTGGCGAATACGAGGGAACTTGCCCTTGGGTTTTCCAGGTGATGAAACGCCAAAACCTGCGAGAACCACTCTCTCTTGTACAAGGCTTCTAGACTCAGATCACATGATCCTTCAGCTGGTTCTTGGGTAATTATCCCTAGGCTTGGTGACCAGACTGAAAAGTCTTCCTAAAACGGTGATCTTTTCAAGGAACTCACTCCGGCTCTGGAATGCGAGGGAACTTCCTGGAAGGAGGTGCCTTCGGGGAAATCAAACCAGGGCATAGTGTGAGTCAAGTAAATGGGACAAGTCTTAAGGGAACATACTCATAATCTGAACTTGTTCATTCTATATATAAATAGATTATGGTCATATAAGTATAAGCATGCATCCATTATTTCCGATCAAAACACTAGGCAAACACTTCTATACATAAACCATTTATGAGTGTACAAACATGAGCATGCGTTCCAGGATATTCAATTCAAGATACAAGATATAAACACTTATCAGAAAACACCAGGTGTGATGCGACTACTGAGAGGGGTGCTCGTTTCCACCCAATCGTAGGCTCAGTGACTCCAAACGTATTTACCACTAGCCACCCCCAAGCTAGACCATGATGCTTGAGGTTCAATTTTCTACTTCCAGCTCAATGGAAATCAAGGATGAAGGTTACTCTCCTTCTCCTCTGTTCAAAACTCCCTATGTTTCCAGAGTTTCTCCAATTCTTTCCTGCGATCCCTGTCGCGCACGTTCTCCCTTTTTCCTTTCACCACACTTCCTCTCTTGCCTTTTCTCTGCAAGATTGCATATGGCGTAAATTTTCCTGTCCGCGGTCAGGTCTGGGAGTTGTTACGGATGGGCGGTTCACCCCCATCCCCTCATTAACTCTTGAGGAGCCTCCCCACCTACCAATCTGACGGGAAATCCATTCCAGGGTCAGACATTTGCTTTGGTCCTTGAGCAAGTAAAACCAGTACGGTATTGGCTCAGTGGAAGTTAACGCAACCATTCCAGGTCCCTTCCACCACCTCTCATTAGCCATCGTGGTCTCCTTTAGCACATCCCCCTCCCAGTAGCCATGCAATACATATTCATAACATAATTTACATTCATCAACCTTTTATAAAAAGGTCTGTCAAATCAAAAATTCACGTCTTAGAGTTTGCCATAGTTATTAGCCAATATAGTTATTTTTACAGACTGGGGGAAGTAGGGTCTTACAAGAAAGAAAGTATTGAAGAATCCATAAAATCCTTACTGAATGATCAAGGTCTATCCATGTTCTTATGGGGAGAAGCAACAATGACTTCAATATATGTGAAGAACAAAAGTCCTCATCGTATATTGAAGGACATGACACCAGAAGAAGCCTTCTCAGGTAAGAAACCTAATTTGGAAAACCTAAGAATATTTGGATGTCCTGTTTACTCTCACATTCCCAAGGACAAAAGGAATAAACTAGAACCCTCAGGAAAGAAAGGGATATTCGTGGGATATAGTGATTCATCCAAGGCTTACAAAATATATATTCTAGAACAACACAAGATCGAGGTCAACAGAGACGTAACGTTCAATGAAAGGATGGCCTTCAGGAAATCCATCAAAGAAAATATAGAAGAAGAAGAGATTGAAGAACTTGACGAAGAAAGCACAGAAAACGTAAATGACGAAAAGGAACTACTTGATCATCCTATGGATCCATGTGAAAACATTGATTCAGATATCGTACCTAAGACCAAGAAAAGACCAGCTTGGCTTGAAGCCACCCTACAAGACGTAGAAAGACTCAAAGTTACAGAAGGAACATTCAGAAAGAGTAAAAGACCTAAAAGATTCTCAAGTTATGCAACATACATGACAAAGCTTCCAGATGAAGAACCTACCACATTTGAAGAAGCAGTTCAAAAGGAACAATGGAAAGAAGCTATGACGGAAGAACATCAATCCATTATGAAAAATGAAGTATGGGAAATCGTACCAAGACCTAAATAAAAATCGGTGGTAACTTCAAAATGGGTGTACAAGATCAAACATGCAACAGACAGAAGCGTGGATAAATACAAGGCAAGATTCGTAGCTAGAGGGTTCTCCTAGAAGGAGGGAGAAGATTATGACGAAACATTTGCTCCGGTGGCTAGATATACTTCCAGCAGAGCTATCATATCTCTTGCCGCTTCCATGGGATGTAACTTACATCAGATGGATGTAAAGACAACTTTCCTCAATGGAGCTATTGAAGAAGAAGTATATATTGAAAAACCTCAAGGGTTTGAGTTACATTCCAGAGACACTCACGTTTGCAGATTGAAGAAAGCTCTATATGGACTCAAGCAAGCTCCAAGGGCTTGGTATGCCAGAATGGACAACTATCTAACGAGACTTGGTTTCTCCAAGAGTCATGCAAATCCAAACCTTTACTATAAAGTCGTAGACAATGCACCTGTAATCCTACTACTATATGTTGACGATCTATTCATAACAGGTGAAGAGTCTCTCATTATCTAGTGCAAGAAGGAATTAGCTTCTAAATTTGATATGAAAGATCTAGGTCTCATGCATTATTACTTGGGACTAGAGGTATGGCAGAAGCGTGGTAAAGTATTCCTTGGAAAAGGAAAGTACGCAATAAAGATCCTTCAGAAATTTGGAATGATGGATTGTAAGTCCATGGACACTAGTATGAATACGGATACAAGGAAAGTGAAAGTTCTAGATTCTGATCCAATAGATCCATCTCTATATCGACAACTAATTGGGTCATTGATGTATTTGATAAATACTCGACCAAACATTTGCTTTGCCGTGAATACACTAAGCCAGTTCCAGGTGGAACCAAGACATGAGCATTGGATAGCTGCAAAGCATGTATTAAGATATATTTGTGGAACAATAAACTGTGGTTTGAGATATACCGCATCCAACAATATACAGCTTCATGGATTCACACACTCAGATTGGGCAAGAAGTGTAGAAGACAGAAAGAGCACTTCAGGTATGTGTTTCAGCTTGGGCTTCACTATGATATCTTGGGGCAGCAGGAAACACAAGTCTGTCGCACTCAGCACAACATAAGCAGAGTATATGGAAGCATGTGAAGCATGCACTGAAGCAATATGGTTAAGGAAGTTAATCTCCAATTTATTTGATCATATTCCAGAATTGACCATAATATATTGTGATAATCAAGGTTGTATAAGATTCTTAGAACAACCTATGTTTCATGAAAGGTCGAAACACATTGAGATCAAATACTACTTTATTCAAGATAAAGTCCAAGAAGGAAAGGTAAAGCTCGAGTATATCCCCACTGACGAGCAGACAACAGACATTCTGACAAAACCTCTATCCAGAATAAAGTTTGCATATTTACGAGAGAAGATGGGGATCGTGGAAATAACTCCCTTAGTTGAAAGGGAAGACTCTCCAGGTTAGGAGGGAGCACTAAAATATTATTGAAACACTTATCTTTGTGATTGAAAAATAGTTCAGATTGGACAGATTCTTTCCTGTTCGGAAAGTAGATTGAGATTTATGACAGACAACAATTTCCCATTGTGTTTAACATGGGAAATGGTCCAGGTTGCTGATGTATCATAGACAATGACTTCCCATTATGGTTAACATGGGGAGTGGTCTAGGGCAGTCTCTCTTCTTGAGGGTTACTCAAGAAGATTGGCTCGCCTCGCTGGACAATGATTTCTCATTGTGGTTAACATTAGGAATGGTCCGTTTTGGAGGTTGATGCAAGACAATCTTTTCCTCTTGTGGTTAACAGAGGAAATGGTTCAGACAATCATTACTAAGGGTTTATACATTCTCTCCAGGGTGCACTTTGATTAGTGTAGGAGGAATGGCCCAGGGTGAGGAATGGTCCAGGATCAACAATAAGGGACAAACATTCCTTAGGGTTTATACATTCTCTCCAGGGTGCACTTTTATTAGTGTAAGAGGAATGGCCCAAGGTGGGGAATGGTCCAGGCTCAACAATCAGGGACATGCATTCCTTAGGGTTTATACATTCTCTCTAGGGTTCACTTTGATTAGTGTAGGAAGAATGGCCCAGGGTGGGGAATGGTCCAGGTTCAGAAGACAAGACAATTATTCTTCCTTGTTTGAGAAGAATAGTCCAGATATCTCATTGTTCTACTCTGAGGGAATATATTCTTTCATATCTCACAGATGTGAGTGAAAGATTGGCCCGGATGATTCAATTTATTTTAAAAATATTTTTCTGTGCAGGTTGGCATCAGATGATTGTTATGGAGACTGTTTGTCTCCAGACAATAGAGATATACTACTGTGGTGGATTTGTTCCATTGTTTGTGACTATGTGTCACAATTTGAGTAGTTGCGTACTACCATGGATAAACACATGTGTGTTCTATCAATTGATATTGTACCAGTTGTCATAGGAGATTATCCAGTTGGATAATAATGACGGTGCTCGTGATACTACCAGTTGAATGGTTTGTTTACACTCAAGACCATACCTCCCTAGCTAGGAGGGAGTGTTGATATTATGGTAGCTTCGGGAGGTATGAACCTCTATTGTGACCTATGATGAGATTAGAATATTCTGGAAGGAAGCAAAGAAGTAAAGGAAACCCTATATGAGATGTCGATTGCAGAAATATAATTAATGTGAATTAATTAGTACCTAGAAGGAGAAGTCGGCCCCAGTAAATTTTCCAGGCCACTATAAATACAGGGTGCCAGTTCTCATTATTCACACTTCTCAGAATTGCAGAGAGCAGGCTCTGCGCACTGCAGTTGACAACTTTGTGCGCAAGTTTCTGGGGAAGGTGTTGCCCCAGTTTCTGGGTGGGACTATTTGATCAGCTTGGTTTCTATTCTTGCTTGGTGCATTAGCCTTGCTTGGCTATTGATTGCTACCAGTATTCTTCTCTGTCAAGGTCAAGGTGCTCGGAGGGTGGCTTCGGCCTATGGTTGGGTGACAAGGGTATTGTCAATGGTAAAACGAGCTCAATCTTTCATATTCTAACAATTATTACTAAAGTTTAAATTATGGATATAAATTTATGTTATCCTAAGTTCCTATGGGAAGGGAATGAATTACAAGTGGGGTAAAGTGGGTTCCTTGAGGGCCATGTGTCATTAACGACATAAGCATATATATTGGGGAATTTAATACATTTTCCCATCAATATTACCATATTTGTTTGGACTGATCAATGTTACCAATTGTACCTGTACTTGTACTTGGTAAGTTTGGAGTGGAAGAAGTGGGTGGGAGGTCGTAGATCGAAGAAGCGGGTTGTCAGGCATGTGGTCGAAGAAGTGGGTTTTCAATTCCATGATCATTCTCTCCACATGAGAGAAATGCTAGGAATTAATTCCCAAGGTGCCACGCTGCAACTATAGGGATCTAAAACTCCCTGTCCGACTTGTTGCTGAATCCCCAGAAGGGAAGTGGTGCAGCCAAGGGACTGTTGAGAAGAGAAGGGGCACACTTCCTGGGGTGGGACAAGCATGTGAGAGATGAGGGACTGTAGGTTGGTTTCTAGAGGCCAAGTTGCGACTACAGGGCCCCAAGACTCCATGTTCGGCCTGTTGCTGAAGCACCAGAAGGGAAGTGGGGCAGCCGAGGGACTGTCGAGCAGAGAAGGGGAACACTTCTGGTATGGGATTTCTATTGTTTATATGTATGAATTATTATTGTTGTATGTTGTCATTATTCCACTTAACTATGTTCATATGCAAAACATATCAATATATTTAATGGTATTAGAGTGGTAAAAAAAAGAGTTTTGCGTGGCGTGAACTAGCCTAGGTGGCTGGGGACGTTACACCAATGCCCCTACTACATTTTTGAGATTAATGAATGATATATTTAGAGGTTTTCTTGACAATTTTTTTTATCATATATTTAGATGATATCCTTGTCTTCTTTAAGTCTTGTAAGACTCATCTGCAACACTTAGAACATGTTTTGAGGCTTCTTCAACAAAATCCACTTTATGTAAATGATGCCAAGTGTTGTTTTTCTCAAACTTCAATCTCTTATTTGTCTTTATCATTGATGCATATGGAGTCCATGTGGATCCTCCCAAAGTTGAAGTGCTCCACAAGTGGTCCACTCCTTCTAGTCTAATAAAATTAAGGAGTTTTCTTAGACTTGCCAACTTCTATCACAAATTTATCCATGGGTTTTCATAAATTGCTTTTCCTTTGCATCAACTTACCAACAACGATGTTGTTTTCAAACAAGGATAGGAACCTTCTCATGATTTTATTCGTTGAAATGAAATTTGTGTTATGCACCAATACTTGTATTGCGAGATCTCTCATAGTGCTTTGAGATAGAGACAGATTCTTCACAATTTGCTTTTGGAGCAATTTTAATGCAAACTAGTCATTCGATGGCTTATCATTCTGATACATTTTCAGAGGCCAAGAGGAACTACTCCATATGTGATAAATAATTATATGCCTCATTTCAAGCCATAAAATATTGGAGACATTATCCAATGGGAAAACAAACTATTATTCATACTGATCATTTACCTTTAAAGTTTCTTCAATCCCAAAACAAGATTAGTTTTAATGAAAAATGGTCATTCGATGGCTTATCATTTAGAGACATTTTCAAAGGCCAAGATGAACTACTCCACATATGATAAAGAATTATATGCCTTAGTTCATGTTGACGATTACAACTACGTGAGACATCCTCTAGGACATAGACTGAGTGAGTCGACCTGTGAGAGAGCCCATGAGATGGGTGTGTTGTTCCTCTCTAAGACAGAGATGGAAATTTGTGTGCCCCTGTGTAGGGAAGATTCCCATGAGATGGGTGTGTCGTTTGAGATGAAACGATGTGTACCCCTGTGAGGGGTGAAGGAGCCCATGTGATGGGTTTATTGTTCTCCTCTGTGTAGAGAGTTGAGACGATGTGGTACTCAAGATCTATTGAGTAGGATGTCCTTGTGGCTGATCTGTTGAGTAGGACATCCCTGTGGCTAAGTACAAGTGGACGTGATCCTAGTGGCTGGGAACTAGTGAGTGTGTGTCCAGATGATTGTTCCGTGAGACTTAGTGAGATAGAGATTTGTTGAGTTGGACGTCTCTATGGCTGAGAAAAGGTGGACGTGCCTCTAGTGGTTGAGCACTAGTGGGTGTGTGAGATCCATTGTTATATTGTCTAAGATTTAGATTTACCTATAACCCTAATTGTGATATAAAGGGTACATGTCGTCCCCACCAAAAAGTGAAAGATAATTAATATGGTAATTAATAATTATATTCTGATTTATTGAGGTCGGCCTTGTTGTGCCAGTAGACACCACTTTTTATGTGTCTAGTCTAGTATAAATAAAGGTGATTTCCCCATTGAGGAAACACAACACACATGTGATTTTGGAAATTTCAGCAAGTACAAGTTCTAGGGCTGAAGTGCGCACCTCTCTTGAGCGCTAGCCTTCTTGGTTTTGGAGAGAACCCTTTTGTGTGCTAGGTATATGGTGTGGGAGGTCTTTCTCTTGATAATATAGCAAAGGATTGGTTGGGTTTTCTTCCCTTGTTGAGAAGGGTTTCCCAGGATATTTCTTGTGTTCTTGTGCATGGTATTTCTTTTTGTGATCTTGGTTATTGCAACAATTGTTAATGGTGTAGCTGCATTTGTCTATGGTTCAATTAAATGCTAAAATTGAAATAAAACTCATGCTTGAGCCTAGCATAGTGAAAATTCAACATGGTTTCAGAGCTTAGGTCTTGAAGAACCCATTGCACAAGCATCTACCAGTCATTCTCTCACTTCTGCAGAATCGTACAACCCTCCTAGGGTTTCCATAAAATCCGTATGACCCTTCTTTTCTGAGGTATTTCAGCACCTTAAACTTGGATATTGGGGCTAAAAATTGTATGGGATTGTACGACCTCCCTCAACGCACCTCCAACAAGTTTCATATTTCATTTCCGAGCATTTTGGATTTTTGGCCCTAGGGTTTCTAGGTTTTCACAATTTTTCGCAGAAATTTCTGAATTAGGGTTTCTGTAGCTCATTGAAGGAGCTTATTAGCTCACCAATGTTCTTTTGAATTTCAAGGCTTATTATTGGCAGTCATAAGCCCAAAAAAACCTAATTTTTCTAGCCTAACCTAGCCGTTAGGTTTTCTATCCCAGTTGGAAAGGGTTTGTGAAGAATCTAAAATATGATGAGCATAACTATGATGGAAGATAAGCTTGATGGATCAAGCAAATACAATTCTTGGAAGCCAAGACTTCAGAGAGATGAAGACATCAAAGAATCCTTCTTATTTATCTCAACACTCTCAGGTATGGTTCCTACTAATGATGATGCTTGGCTAATTGACAGTGGTGCCTCCAGGCACATGACCGGTTTTAGAGATCACCTGACTAATCTTGTTGAGAAAGAGACCAATATACATGTTGTCCTTGGAGATGATGCTATATATAATGTAAAAGGGGTTGGAACTTCTACCTTCCAACTAGATTCTGACATTCATATTAAACTAAGTGAAGTACTATATGTACCTGGGATGAAGAGGAACCGTGTCTCCATTTCTGCCTTAGAAGACAAAGGCTACAAGGTTACCTTTTATGAAGGAAAAGTTCTTGCATGGCACAAGGACTCACATATAAATTCTTCCAAAGTGATTGGTGTTCGAGAAAGCAACTTATACATATGGACCATTAGACCAGTCCAGGCCCTATTACATGATACTATCAACTTGAGTGAGCTATGACATAGGAGACTTGCTCACATTCATTATAGAGCTCTTCCATCTCTAAGGAAAATGGTAACAAGCCTTCCAGAGATACAGATTTAGCATAAAGGTGTTTGCAGAGGTTGTTCCCTTGGAAATAATGTCAAAGGGTCCTTCTTGAGTAGTGATAATAGATCCAAGGAAATCTTGGACTTGATACATTAAGATGTGTGTGGGCCAATGAATGTTTCCTCCATGAATGGATATTTGTACTATGTACTCTTCATAGATGATCACTCTCAAATAACTTGGATTTACTTCCTGAAGAACAAGGATGGACTCCTTGAAAATTTTCAAGAATTCAAAGCTTAGGTTGAGAACCCGACCGAAAGAAAGATCAAGGTACTAAGATCAAATAATGGAGGAGAATGCACCTCCAAGGATTTAAAAAATTTCTACATTGAAGCAGGGATCAAGAGGGAGTACACAGTTCCTTACAACCCTCAACAAAATGGGGTTGCAGAGAGGAAAAACAGAACCATCATCGAGGCAACCAAAGAAATGATACATGATCATAGTCTACCTATGACTATGTGGGTAGAAGCATGCATGAAAACAATATATGTTCAGAACATGAGTCCTCACCAGATTTTGAAGAGAATAACTTCTGAAGAATCCTTCACCGGAGTGAAGCCTAAGATTGGACACTTCAAGATATTTAGGTACCCAGTATATTTCCATGTACCCAAAGAGAAGAGATCCAAGCTATACCCTTCAGGGAGAAAGGGTACATTTGTGGGATACAATGAATCTTCAAAGGCATATCAGATATAAATCCTTGGTCAGAGACAAATTGAGATAAGCATAGATGTTATCTTTGAAGAAGAAATAGCCTTTCAAAGATCCAAAGAATCTCACATGGAGATCGACAATGAGACAGTACCTTCTCCCCCTTAAGCAGTTGATAGGGAGACAAACATTATTCCAGTTGATCCAGTTGTTCCAGCTAGTCTAGTTGCTCCAGTTGATATCCCCAGAGATATTGCAGTAGGGCATAAAAGGCCTGCCCGGTCTCGACAGACTCTGCAGGAGGCAGAGGGACATGCAACCCCTCAAGGCACATCTCGGGAGAGCAAGAAACCAAAGAGATTTTCAAGCTACCTTTCATCCATGAGCCACGTCATTGATTTTGAGCCTTCTTGTCATGGAGAAGTTAAAGGTGAGAAGGTATGGCAAGATGCCATGACAAAAGAATATCAATATATCTTGAGGAATGATGTATGGGATATTGTTCCAAGACCAGAAGGGAAGTCTGTAGTGACTTTCAAGTGGATCTATAAGATCAAGCATGCAACTGATGGAAGTATCGAAAATACAAAGCGATATTTGTAGCCAGAGGATTCTCACAAGTAGAGGGAGTTGAATATGATGAAACATTTTCTCCAGTAGCCTGATACACTTCCATCTGTACTATCATTGCACTAGTTGCATCCATGGGTTGGAAAATACATCAGATGGATTCAAAGACAACCTTTCTCAATGGTGAGATTGAGGAAGAATTTTATATCGAGTAGCTAGAAGGATTCGTGATACACAATGAGAAATATCATGTGTATAGGTTGAATAAAACCATGTATGGACTAAAGCAAGCACCTTGTGCTTGGTATGAGAAAATGGATGGATTCTTGATGAGTTTGGGCTTCAACAAGAGTGTTGCTGATCCAAACCTATATTACCATATTGTTGGTAATGAGTGCTTAATCTTGTTCCTATATGTGGATGACCTATTCCTCAACAGTTCAGAAAGACTTATTGTTGAATGCAAGCAAGCATTGACTGCTAAATTCGAGATGAAGGATCTGGGTATAATGCACTACATCTTGGGACTAGAAGTATGTCAGAGGACTGATGAGATTTTCCGGAGTCAAGGAAAATATATAGTGGATATATTGAAGAATTTCGGTATGACAGAGTGCAAATCCATGCCTACACTCATGGTGATGGATTTGAAGAAAATGAATGATGCTTCTACTGATTCAAGCAAGATTGATCCACACTTGTACCGATAGCTGATTGGATCACTGATGTATCTAGTTAACACCAGACCTAATATATGTTATGCAGTGAACATACTTAGTCATTTTATGAGTCAGTTGAGACAGACTCACTGGATAGTAGTGAAGCATGTATTGAGATATCTACGAGGCACATTTGGATATGGCTCGAGATATGCCTCCAGTGTAGACTTGAGTTTGCAGGGATATGTCGATGCATATTGGGCAGGGAGCGTAGTGGACCAAAAGAGCACATCCGGTTGTTGTTTTACCTTGGGGTCTGCCATGGTTTCCTGGTGCAGCAGGAAACAGAGCTCTGTGGCTTTGAGTACCACAGAAGCAGAGTATATATATTTGAGTGTGGAAGTCTGCGAAGCAGTGTGGCTTCATAAGCTCTTGAAATATTTATTTGATCATGAGATGGATCCCACCATTATTTATTGTGATAACCATAGATGTGTGAAGCTCTCTGAGAACCCTGTGTGTCATGATAGATGGAAACACATTGATATAAAATATCATTATATCAGAGACATGGTGCAGAGGAAAGCAATACATGTGAAATACCTTCCTACACATGATCATATTGCAGATATCTTCACCAAACCGCATGCCAAGACGAAGTTCAAGTACTTCTGTGAGAGACTTGGCCTAGTGGAGAATGCCTCCCTAGCTGAGAGGGACTGTTTATGATTACAGCTGCGTGAGACATCCTCCAGGACATAGACTAAGTGAGTCGGCCTGTGAGAGAGCCCATGAGTTGGGTGTGCCCATGAGATGGGTGTGTTGTTCCTCTATGAAACATAGATGGAATGTTGTGTGCCCCTGTGTAGGGAAGATTCCCATGAGATGGGTGTGTCGTTTGAGATGAAACGATGTGTACCCCTGTGAGGGGTGAAGGAGCCCATGTGACAAGTTTATTATTCTCCTTTGTGTAGAGATTTGAGATGATGTGGTACACCAGATGATTCTCATGTGAGACTTAGTGAGATAGAGATATGTTGAGTAGGACGTCCATGTGGTTGAGCACATGTGGACGTGATCCTAGTGGTTGAGCACTAGTGAGTGTGTGTCCAGATGATTCTCCTGTGAGACTCAATGGGATAGAGATCTGTTGAGTTGGACGTCCCTTTGGCTGAGCAGAGGTGGACGTGCCCCTAGTGGTTGAGCACTACTGGGCATGTGAGATCCATTGCTATATTGTCTAAGAGTTAGATTCACCTGTAACCCTAATTGTGATATAAAGGATACAGGTCGGCCCCACCATAAAGTGAAAGATAATTAGTATAAACGATAATTAATATGGTAATTATTAATTATATTCTGAGTTATTGAAGTCAGACCTGTTGTGCCAATAGACACCAGTTTTGATGTGTCCGGTCTAGTATAAATAAAGGTGATTTCTCCATTGAGGAAACACAACACACGTGATTTTGGAAATTTCAGCAAGTACAAGTTCTAGGGCTAAAGTGTGCACCTCTCTTGAGTGCTATCCTTCTTGGTTTTGGAGAGTGCCCTTTTGTGTGCTAGGTCTATGGTGTGGGAGGTATTTATCTTGATAATATAGCAAAGGATTGGCTAGATTTTCTTCCCTTGTTGAGAAGGGATTCCCAGGATATTTCTTGTGTTCTTGTGCATGGTATTTCTTCTTGTGATCTTGGTTATTGCAACAATTGTTAATGGTGTAGTTGCATTTGTCTATGGTTCAAGTAAATGCTAAAATTGAAATAAACCTCATGCTTGAGCCTAGCATAGTGAAAATTCAAAAGTTCAAGCCATAAAATATTTGAGAGATTATCTAATGGGAAAATAAACTATTATTCATACTGATCATTTACCTTTAAAGTTTCTTCAATCCCAAAACAAGATTGAGGAAGCTCGACATACAAAGTGAGCATCTTATTTACAACAATTTCATTTGGTGATCAAGTAAAAAAAGGGTAGTACAAATAAAGTGGTTGATTGTTTGAGTCAACCACCATCATTTCATGCATTAACAGTTCTCAATACTTCACATATGGAGTTTCAAAATTGGGCTTCATAGTATTTAGATGATCCAGATTTTGGGAACATTTATCAAAGTCTTCAACATCCAACATATTCAAACTTATTTCCCCTAGAATATTTTCATATGAAAGATGGATTATTGTATAAGTTTGATAAGTAGTGTGTTCCTCACGAATATCGTTCATTTTTTCTCAAGAAATCAAATTATAATCTCTATGGCGATCATTTAGGAAAGCATGAGACTCTTCATCATCTTTAGAATTTCTTCTACTAGCCTCATATTCAACATGATGTTCTTCATTTCTTGAAGCAGTGTGCGGTATGTTCTCGTTCCAAACCACCTAACAAAAAACTTGGTTTGAGTTGTCCCTTTCCCATTCCTTCCCATCCTTGGGAAATTATTTCTCTTGATATTGTTAGTGGTTTTCCCATGATTGTCTATCATCATGATTGCATCTTCTTGATTGTTGATCGATTCAGTAAAATGGCTAAGTTTATCCTTTGTCACAAAACCAGTTCTACTAGTGACTTAGCCCAATTATTCTTTGACTTTTCCTAGCACTCCTTTAGTCTACCCACCAACATTGTGTTTGATCGTGACTCATGTTTTGTGGTCCATTTCTGGAGTTCCTTGTGGAAAATATTAGGAACTTCTCTTAATTTTTCCACCACCTTTCATCTTCTAACTGATGGTCAAACCGAAGTTGTTAACCATAATTTAGTGCAAATTATGTGAATCTATAATCATTATTCTCCATCAAAATAGGATTTGAGTCTTAACCATATTAAGCATGCATATAACAGAGCATTCCAGTATTGGTTTCCATCCTTCGACTCCTTATGATTTTCCTTTATCTTTACCTTTTCCAGCTACTTCTCATCTTCAAAAAGAGCAAAATAAGGCATGAAATTTTGTCCAACGCTTACAATCTCTCCAAGCCAAAGTCATTCAAATTCTTCAGTAGACTCAAGAAAAGAAGGAAAACTTATGGACCAACATCATGTTCCACATCATTTCATTGTTGGTGATTTTAGGATAAAACATGTAATAAGGTCGAACCCATTCAATGTGGCCCCTACTCCATCATCCAACAAGTGTCTCAAAATGATTTCTGCCTTGATATTCTAGATCAATTAGGCCTATATGATGTGGTCAATGTGGTTCTTATCAAACCATATCATGAGTCCACATTGGAGATAGATGTCCTGGCCAATATTCTTGCAGATAATATTCTTGATTTTCAGCCTCCACTTGATGTAGATCATATTTTTGACTAGAAGAATTTTCAAACTTGTCAGGGGTCTACTACTTCTTACCTTATTGCAAAACAAGGTCAATATCATCACTGGGCGTGATGGATTTCTCAACATCAACTGCAACAACATTTTCACTCACTCTTGAAAGCATTGGAGTCCAATTCTTTTGTTGTTGGGAGGAATGATAGGGAATAAAATGCTTAGTTTATATTTTCATCCTATATGCTCTTTAATTTTTATTTTTATCGTAATAGGAATTTACTAATGAGTGTTTACGTAGCATTGTAGTTTCCTAGTATCAGGGGATAGTTGATATTTTCATGGGAACAGTTGAAATCTTCATGGCATAGTTGAGATATTTTCTCAACTTATTCCTTGTTTTGGTGTATAGATCATATTTTGTTGGATTTGGAGAGTCTTTCTCTCCTTAATTTGTTGAGATACTTTTTCTCTTTTAAAGCTATATAGGCTTCTCATTTTATCAATAAAAATTAGTCAGAGATTCTTATTTTCACACTTTTCTTTGTGTTGAACTCTGTTTGAGTGGATTTTCCACATCAATGTTATTTTTTGTGCATATTTCTGGAAAGCTCTAGTTGGTATCCAAGAGGTCTAGGGCCCCTTTTAGACGACCCACCAGTCCACCTTTCTTTGCTAGTTGGAGTGACCTTGTTCCTTGCTTCTTCTTTTCTATTTTCATTTTCATTTTCTTTGTTTTGTTATTGCTACCCTTAATATATAAGTTGGCCATTTTTTCGGTTTACCCCTCCATGAAAACCAAACTTATTGGTTGTTTTTTTTATATTTACGTTAATATTTTGCCAATTTTTTCTTCAATTTTTACACATATATGCACTAAAAAACTTGCTTACCATGCTACGAAATTAATTGATTTCCCTAGTTGCTTCTCCTAAGCAGTAGGGAACCATTCAAAGACCCGTTTGAGGTGGATGAGTCAATAGGGAAGTGAGCAAAAACATAGGACAACCAAGTAAAAATACATCCTTGTGTACATTTTACTTGTTCTTTGCACTTCATTAGTTCTGGTAATTATTCACACATATCGCGATTACATTAGCTTTCAAGTTCAAATCAGATTTCCTTTGTTTGTCATTACTTTTAGCCCACTAACTATGGAACCAATTGAAAAAATTTCTTTGCACATGATAGTTATGCAACCCGCAAAGAAATTCTACCCCATTCCTTTGGGCCGTGTAATCTTGGTTTCTTATATTTTCCATCATTAAATTCATAAGTGTTATGACACCCAAGTCAAAGGCTAAAGGCACGCAACTCAGTGAATAGGTGATGGATGGGTTTCCTTGCCACCATACTTACTATGGTTAATCTCGTATTTAGTAGGGAGGGTCAATGATTATTGCAGATATTCTTTTTGTGCTTATCATTTATTTTAGCTTGCCACCCTTAAAGTGGCCTACATGAAAAAATAAAAATAAAAAAATAATGAAAAAAAATCACAAAAACAACAAAACAAAAGCAGAGATCTATCCAATTAAACAAAAATGTTCATTTTCAACAATACACACACACACACACATTACTCTTATATATAGATTTTCATTTTCGAAAATGTTTCTTGGCCAACAAATGAAAACTATCTAATAGATATACATACATGTATGCATGCATGCATGCATGTATGTATAGTTTTCATTTGTTGGCCAAGAAACATGCTTGTTAAAGTAAAACGTGATGTCACCACATGGATGGCTTTGTCTTTGTTCAAGTTATGCTTTGTTAATTTCTAGAATACCAATTTTAAAAGTCAAGGAATCTTTGTTAAGGGCCCTCGTAATCTTGATTTTCTTAGCATGGAAAGAGGGGGCATTTGCTAGTTTGATTTCTCGTTGATTATTAATTGGTTTGAAAAGTGACTAGCTATATCTTGGTTGGAATACTACTCTTCTTGGGTAATTCCAATTAAAATTCCTCGATGAAGTCTTAGATCACTTCATTTGTGCATGTATCATTATTCTATCAAGGCACCTTTAAGAGCCCAAAAGCGCTCGTAATTAGAAAGGGCTAACCCCTCCTTCTATGAATTGTGTGGGGTGCTCTTTATTCTAGCCAAGATGCTTTCTCTAGCTCACCCTCTTTATACCAAGCAATAATCACATATTGCAAGATAAAAAGTGTGGATCTAAATAGGAGGACCTTTAGAACTCCATGGTAGCCTTGCTCGTATGATAAATTAGATAAAAAAATTATAATAATTTACAAGGTTAAATGCCTTATCCTTTTTTTGGTCTATCCAACACGTATTAATTTTTTTAACATGACCAAAAAGAGGGATGTCTTAAACTTACATCTTTTAAAAATTGAATTTTCAATACCTAATTTGCTCTAAAAATGATTTTTGGATCTCTAAGAAATTCATAATTTCATTTTCTAAGTATATTTCTATTCCTTATGCACATTTTATTATGGTTGTAGTAGCGTGTTTTTTAGTAAGTTGACTTGAACTTCTAAATTCAAGTAACTTCACTCAACCTTACTTCTACCTTGTCCGATGCACTTTTCGAGCTAGCTCGGGCTCATTTTAGTGCAGACAACTTGTAGTTCGTATCTATTATTTGTTGTTGTAAATTTCATCCATATTAAAAGACATGGTTGTAGGTGTTAAACGATAAATTGTTTCATTTTTAGTACACAATGCACAATAAATTCACTAGATAAGTCATTCTAGACCCTGATGAACCTAGAGAGATGGTTTAGATATCCCTTTTGAGTTTATAAGGGTTTCAACAACTTCTTGTTCACTCTTGTTAGTTTGTTGGTAAAAAAATCAAAAAGTTTTTCATTCATGTCCATTGCATATATTCACCATTTCTTGTCCTTTTCATCCCTCTAGGTAGTTGAGGGAGGACAATATCCAAACCATATGGTCCTAAGAGGGATTGCACACAAGTCAGGCTCAACTCTCCTTCTTTCCCCTTTTACCACCTTAGAGACAAGACCATCTCAGGTGTTGATGGTCTTTGCCATGTGTCGAGCTACCAAAGAGGCTTGTGACTGGATTGAACACCAAATAGGTAGGATCTATCCCTCGTGGATAAATTTTTCTTATAGCACACTCCTATTTTGGTGACTCCAATTGTTGGTTCATATTCTTTAGGGCCCTTATCCCAATCATTTCGCCCATCTTTTGAAATAGTAACAATTCGTAAAGTTATTCACTAAATTTATTTGATAAGTGTTATAATTCAGATCTTGTTTTAATTTCCATTGGATTAAGGAGTCATGCATGCCATTGAGATTTCTTTCATATACCTTATCAGCATATGATCTTTCTTTTTTACCTCAATTGAAGGAACCATTAATTGTGATACCTTACTTTTCACTTGAAAGAAAAAAGTGAAACAAGTTGCTTATTTAGTTGGGTTATTTTTAGACATTGTCAGAAAGAGTAGGATTTTAAGTGAAATTTCTCTTGCAATCAAGACTATCTTACTTCATCCCCTCACAAGTTTGTGGGGTGGAAACATCCTAAGATTATGAAATAATTTTTCCTAGGATTACAATAAACCAAAAAATAGAAAGTGATGAGACACATACATGTTGGAAACTAGAGAAACTTGTTACACATATTATACAATTTGAGTCACCCTCTTCCTCTTCTCTTGTTCAGAACCCTATACTACAACAAGCACCAAGTACTTGTAAAACCATAAATAGTTACAAACCCTCAATTTATCCCCATAGTTATTGCAACAAGTGTTGTTGTTTCTTCAATATTTATTCCAATTATTATGCCTTAACAACCTAGGACCCCTTTATCCTTAACTCCTCCTTTACGTGACATACATATGGATGCACCAAATCGAGTTCCTAATTTTAGTGCCAGTGATCCATTGAATGTTGAGGAACATATTCGGAGTTTCTACAATGCATTAGCATTCATGGATATTACAACCTTCAATTGCATCATTAGAATGTTTGTGAGAACCTTCAAAGAAGAGGCAACAATAAGGTATCACTTACTTCCCAATGGTCAATTCCAAATTGGAACACTATGGTCCAAGAATTCAAGAAATGATTCCAAGGAGAAGATGGCCTGCCTTCCCTACTTAGGGATTTCAAGACCATATCCATTCATGATGGTGACCCAATGCATAATTTCAACCAATTCTTTACCTCCATATTGGGAAAAATCCCACTTGCTTCACAACCATCCAAAAACAACTTGTGTCATTACTACATGATTGTAATGAATACAAACATAAAATACATGTTGAATGACAAATCGATAACCACTTTAGATGTGGCCAAGGAAACTGCCCTAGAAATTGAGAAAAACATGGAAGAACACAATATGGATTCCTCATCTGTAGAACAACCCTATTTTAACATGAGACCTAAGAACAAAATAATTTGTAGTGAGGGACCTCGATATGAATATTCACCTACCCAAACTACAAGGATGGAAGACAAGGAAAGTTTTGAAACATTGAAATTATTAATAAAGATGAATAACAAGATTCTTTCCCTCAATCCACAAGTCAATGAATTATGGTTTTATGTTCTTACGAGGTCAAGACATCCTACTCATCCTCCTCCTCTTAGGAATATTGTTGCCAAAGTGGATTGGTGTCATTTTTTCCAAAATTGTCATGATACTGAGTATTGTTACTAATATACATGTCACTTGGAATTATCCAAGGTAGGAAATACAACTTTACCTCCAATTAATAACAAATTAACCTCCACTCCGTAGAATGACCATGTTAACATGCAAGAGGCTACACCTTATGAATATAACCCTTCCTCTTTTGGAACATTTGTTGTAGAAACTAGGAATCAAACCTCTAGACCAAGTCCACAAGGAGTGGATGAGGCCAAAATGATCCCAAAGATATCAATAAAAATATATCTCCCATGAGTGGTAGATCCCCTTCTCCTATGAGGATGAAAGGTCATTGGGTTCTAAACAAGGTAAACTTATCTAATAGGCTATCTTCTCTATGCTACCCAATATCTAGTGAAGGTCCCAACCCATACAACATGATTATATGCTCGTAGGACACTTGTTGATTTTGAAAATATTTCTTGTGTCATATAAATTCCTCCTCCTCAATGATTAAAATATATATCTTCTCCTTCCAAAGAGGCCTCCTCTCAGTCAAAGGAGGCATATGATGTCATCAATTTAGACCTAGGAGTTCCTCTCTTTTATGTCTCAATGAATATTTTTTTACTATGTGCTTCATAAATTTCATAGACATGGGAGAAAGGCATAATGTCATGCCTCTTTGAGTTATGAGGAGATTGGGTCTTGAGTGCATAGATCCCTATAAATATCTATTAGCTTTGCATTCAAGAACAATATAAATGATTGGTTATATCAAAAACTTGTCCATTTATTTTAATGAACCTCCTAATGTGAGTATGCTCATACACACGGTTGTAGAAAATATACTTGAATCATTTTGGTATGATTTTGGCGAGAGAGTGGTCCATCGAAGTAAAAAAATGTTGCTACTTAATTGAAGGAACCCACTTCACATTTCCTCATAAAGGTGTATAAGTTATCATTAGAAGAGAGATTAAACATCAAGGGGAAAGTTGCACCTACTTGCTACAAAACTAAACATGTGTCTTTCCAAGACATAGGGATGCATATTTATACTGTATTGTTAGAAGAAGATATACATGCCCCCCTTCTTGAATAAGATGAAATGATTTGGAGCATGGAATTTGATGGTGCCAAATCCAAGCATGGATCTAGTGCCAAGGTCCTTCTATGTGACCCAAAGGGAAAGGCCATCCCTTTCTCTTTTCGATTAGAGTTCCCTAATACCAATAACATGGCTGAATATGAAGCATTAGTTTAAGTCCTCCAAAAGGTCTTAGAACTAGGAATTCAATGTTTGTTGGTTAGAGTGGATTCATACCTAGTTGTGAACTAAATTAGGGAAAAATGTGTCATTCACATCCCTCATCTCAAATAGTACTATTGAAATCCTAAGGAACATATCGAGAAATCCATATATTTTAACATTCAAGCCATACCTAGGGTCACAAACCACATAGCTAATACTTTGGTCTTGGCTATTTCATGTTTTACTTTAGATATCATAAGGTCTATTGAGGATATAAAACTTCAAATATTATATAGGCATGTGTTACTTGATAACATTAACTCTTGGCAATTCTTCGATTCCAATAAACAAATCTGTAGATTCCTTCAAAACAAGGGAGAATTTGAAGACTTGCATATTTGTCATGAAGTAGAAGAGGAAAATGGGGATATAATCCAATTGAAAATGAATAAAATATAGTCCATTGTCGAATACATGTTTGATTCCGATGATGCTTATACCTTTTCACCTAGTATCAACATTGAATCAATTAGGAAGATGCAAGAAACTACACCCATAAACCTAGAAATAGAAGAGGATCCAAAGAGGGTTTATATAGTGTGACAATGTTCTCTCAATGAGTTCACCTAATTCATTGAACTCTTGTTAGAGTTTAGAGATGTTTTTTCCCAGCCCTATGAAGGCCTCAGAGTCTTTGATATGGAGGAAATAGTTCATGCCATCCTATAATGTTGAAATAATGTAACTGTGAGGAGTATTCTTATTATTATTGTTATTTTATTCATTGGATTAATCCCCATTGTGGATTAATCATGTTGGTAATTGTATTAGGACCAAATCCCCTTTTGCGGATTGGTCAACAGATAATTACAATAGGCAGAATAAGAAGTCGGCCCCAACAGTTAATAAGAAGACCTAGAAATATAATAAAGGTGGGTTTACCCACCCAGATTAAGAAGTCGGCCCTGCCAGTGAAGAGACACTTCACACATGCCAGAACTTGTATAAATAAAGGAGGCTAGCGCCTCATTTGAACACAACTCACTTGCTCAGTTTGAGAGACAAGTTCTGATCTGTTACCGACAAAGGAGAGAGGAAGAAGAGTGGCGCATCTTTTGGAGAGGACTATCTGTATTGGTTTGAGTTATCTCTTGACATTATATTGGCAATTTATGATAAGGACGTTTTTGCTGGGTTTTCTTCCCCTAGAGGGTTTCCCAAGATAAATGTTGTGTTTCTTGTGAATGTGTATTTCTCAGTGATCTTGTTCTTATATTTTTGTTATCTATTGAAATGCAAAGAACTATAATAATGGCATAAACATTAACATGGTATCAGAGCCAACCTGAAGGAATCATATTTCGCAAGACAAAAACATCACTGTTACCGGACATGAAAATTAAGGCTTTTTATTGGTGAAGCTTTTCAGCCCCGAAACCACCTAGAAAGTTGCGCCCTCCCCCAAGGATCATTTTGGCAGCTTCAACGCACCTTTTCAGTGGCTGGATCTCCCAGAAAGTGAAACCCTAGTTTCACAAAGTACCAGAAAACCAGAGTACCAGAAGTACCAGAAGTACCAGAGTACCAGAAAAACAGAAGCACCAGTCCATAAATCCGTAGATCAAGTTTGAGGGGGTAAAAGTTGGATTTTCAAAATTTCGATTGCACCAGCGAACTCGCCTCAGTTCAGCGCATCTATCCCCTGTATCAGATTTTCAAAATTTGAAGTTTGAAAAATTAGGGTTTCCTCATAAAACCTTAAGTTGTAGTTGCAGTTGCAGTCTCAGAACCAGTTGTAGTTGCAGTCTTAGAACCAATGGTAGTTGCAGTACCAGTTGCAGTTGCAGTACCAGTTGCAGTTACAGCCGCAGAACCAGTTGCAATCACCCTTGAAGTTTTCTTAAGAGTTGGTAATGATTATCGTTGCTACCAGATGGAGCCACTACCTGCAAATGCCATCAGAGGTATGTACTCACATATGTTTAATGGTTAAACCCTAAAGAGTATTTGCAGGAGAAGGGATATCTTGCCATAGATCTAGAAGGATTTCAAGATCCAACACATTCAGAGGAATGATGCAACCCAGGTGTGATTATTCTGATATACATCTATTTTTCATGACATTATTTTAATCAGTGTTGCATGTTGAAGCTATGATCAAATTATTAGAAACATTAAAAGTTGATCATAGAGCTTATCCTCTAACCTAACCTTCTGTCAAGATAGCATATTGTCTCAATACAGAAGACAGGTTGAATAAAGCACTCGTCATCTTGAGTGAAGGAGACTTGGAAGAAAAACAAGCACTCATTCCTGAAGACAAGGCTCCAGGTTTGATTAATCAAGATTAATAAGATTCAAAGGTACACATGATAAGATGATGACTATAATTGAGATAGTAGTCATTGTAAAGTATTATACTTGATAGCATGTGAGCATATAAAGGTAAATACTTTGCCTGATACAACTAACACCTCCTTTAGGAGAAACCTCGTGTGCTAGTTTTAGGTTGCCATGGAAGAATGCTTGGTCACAACACTATGAGAGTGTTGACCTCATTTCGTATTGTATTCCTTACCTTTAATCTTTGTTTCAGATGAATTATAAGTGATAGCTCTAAAGGAGTTAATGTGATGATTGTTCATGCTATTACTTTATATTATCAGAAGGATATTATTCTTGCTTGTTGTTTTGTTGACCTTGCTCCAGGTCACATGAGGAAGCTATAGCAAAGGCTGCAGAAGGAAACATGCTAAAGGAGAGATCATAAATGAAGCAATCATCAGTGGAAAAGAAGAAGGTGGGTCACTCAGAAGCTGCCATGACCCACGCTATTGAAGAATCCATGTGAACTCTAGAAGATTAGCTCACATCAACTACAAGGCGCTACCATACATATGCAAAGTTGTCACAAGTTTACTAGAACTCAAAGGTGACCATGAAGGCATATGCAATGGATGTGCACAAGGGAAGAACATCAACAACCCATTTTCGAAGAGGAACAACAAGGCAGAAGGAGTCCTAGAACTCATTCATTCAGATGTATGTGGCCCAATGCCATCATCCTCCATTAATGGGTATGTATACTATGTATCATTCATTAATGATTATTCTTGTAAAAGACTTAGATATATTTGAAGTGTTCAACAAGATCAAGGAATTCAAAGCCTTGATAAGAGAACCCTTCTGTAAGGAAGATTAATATACTCAGGCCAGATAATGGAGGAGAATATACCTCAAAAGAGTTTGTGAATATCTGCAAAGATGTTGGGATCAAGATCCCCAACAAAACAGTGTAGCTGAATGGAAGAACAGAACCATACTGGAAGCTATGAAGATCAAGATATTCCTACGTGATTATGGGCAGAAGCAGCAATGGCAGTTGTTTATGTGTAGAACCGATTATCCCATAGCGCACTTGGGTTCAAGACCCCAGAAGAAGTGTTCACCGGAAATAAGCCAGAGGTAAGCCATCTCAAAATATTTGGCTATCCAGTGTTTATTCATATACCGAAAGAGAAAAGAAACAAGCTGTAACCCTCCAAAAAGAAGGGAATATTTGTGGGATACTGTGAGGTCTCCAAGACCTTCATAATCTACATACCTGGTCACTGCCACATTGATATTAGCAGGGACGTGACCATTGATGAAGAAGCAACACTTAAGAAATCAAGAAGATGCCATCTTGAAGAAGTATATGAAGAGGAACCTGTAAATCTCAGGATTGTAGAATCCATGAGGGAAGTTCCCAGAGATGCAGAACCAGAGAAGGAAGTTGTAACTTCCCCTGATGAGGAGACTCTTGAAGACCATGATATAATAGAAGTTCAAGAACCTCCTCAAATGACCTTCTCCCATAAAAGAAAGCCTGCTTGGGCAAGAGATCTTATTCAAGATGGAGATAAGTATGGTGTTCCAGAAGGAACCATGAGATAGGTGAAAAGACCAAATCCATTCTCCAGTTACACGGCTTTGATGTGTAATCTACTAGATGAAGAGACTACATGCTTTGAATAATCCATTCAAAAGAAGGAATGGGGAGATGCCATGACAGAGGAATACCAATCCATAATGAAGAACGAAGTATGGGAAATAGTTCCCAGATCGAAGAATAAAGATGGGGTATCCTACAGATGGCTCTTCAAAATAAAACATGTTGCAAATGGAAGTATTGAGAAGTATAAAGTAAGATTTTTCACTCATGGATTTTCCCAGAAGGAAGGCATTGACTATGAAGAGACATTCGCTCCTGTGGCCAGATATACTTCGATCAGAACCATCATAGCTCTTGCAGCTAAGATGAAATAGAAGCTGCACCAGATGGACATGAAGACATCTTTCCTGAATGGTGTTATCGAAGAGGAAGTGTATATAGAGAAACCCCAAGGATTTGAGGTTGAAGACAAAAAGTCTCATGTATGTCGATTGAAGAAAGCCTTATACGGATTGAAGCAAGCTCCCAGAGCTTGGTATGGCCGTATAGACAGTTTNTGAATGGTGTTATCGAAGAGGAAGTGTATATAGAGAAACCCCAAGGATTTGAGGTTGAAGACAAAAAGTCTCATGTATGTCGATTGAAGAAAGCCTTATACGGATTGAAGCAAGCTCCCAGAGCTTGGTATGGCCATATAGACAGTTTCTTAACAAGCTTAGGCTTTACCAAGAGTAAAGCAGACTCAAATCTCTACTTCAAAATTATGGATAATGAACCAGTAATCTTACTACTGTATGTGGATGACTTATTCTTAATTGGAGAAGAAAAGCTCATCGCTGAATGTAAAAAGAGACTTGCCACAGAATTTGAAATGAAAGACCTTGGCCTAATGCATTACTTCTTATGTCTTGAGGTATGGCAGAGTCCAGAAAGGATCTTCCTTAACCAAGGGAAGTACACAGTTGAAATCTTAAAGAGATTCGACATGCTAGAATGTAAGTCCATGAATACACCCATGGAAATGAAGATGAAGCTGCTGGTCGATACTTCGTCAGACTTGATAGATGCCACACTATACAAATAGATTATTGGATCGCTGATGTACCTGATGAACACCAGACCAGACATCTGTTTTGCAGTGAACACTTTGAGTCAGTTTCTGGTAGAGCCCAGATGTGTTCACCTAGTGGCTGCAAAACATGTGATGAGGTACCTTAAAGGTACAATGGATTATGGTCTCAGCTATGATGCCACATTGTACAAGACAAATTATTGGATCGCTGATGTACCTGATGAAAACCAGACCAGACATTTGTTTTGCAGTGAACACCTTGAGTCAGTTTCTGGTAGAGCCCAGACGTGTTCACCTAGTGGCTGCAAAACATGTGATGAGGTACCTTAAAGGTACAATGGATTATGGTCTCAGCTATGATGGAGATCATGACTTCACATTGAGTGGATATACTGATGCAGATTGGGCAGGAAGCGTTACAGATAGAAAAAGCACTTCTGGATGTTGTTTCAGTTTGGGATCAACGATGATCTTGTGGAAGAGTAGGAAGCAATCCAATATTTCTCTCAGCACAGCCGAAGCAGAGTACATTGCCGCATGTTCTGGTAGCTGCGAAGCTATATGGCTTCGAAAGTTGCTGACTAGCCTATTTGACTTGGAGATGAGAGCAATCATGATTCTATGTGACAACCAGAGCTGCATAAAGATGACAGAGAATCTTGTATTCCACGACAGGTCGAAGCACATAGAGATCCGCTATCATTTCATCCACGACATGGTACAGAGAGGAGCCTTGAAGCTCCAGTACATTAGCACAGATGAACAGGTTGCTAACGTGTTGACCAAACCTCTATCTCATGTAAAGTTTGAACACTTTTGAGATAAGCTTGGTATAGTCCGAAAGGACCCTCCCTAAAAGGGGGAGTATATATATTCGTTCCTTGCTTCTGACCTCGCTATTAGACATAAAGAAAGATGAGTCATTACTTTTGACCTCGCTGTTAGACATAAAGCAAGATGAGTCATTGCTTCTGACCTCGCTGTTAGACATAAAGCAAGATGAGTCATTGCTTCTGACCTCGCTGTTAGACGTAAAGCATGACACTGTGTGTTCCTTGCTTCTGACCTCGCTATTAGACGTAAAGCAAGATGAGTCATTGCTTTTGACCTCGCTATTAGACGTAAAGCATGATGCTGTGTGTTCCTTGCTTCTGACCTAGTTGTTAGACGTAATGCAAGATGATTCCTTGCTTCTGACCTCGTTGTTAGATGTAAAGAAAGATGATGATGATTCCTCGCTTTTGACCTCGTTGTTAGACGTAAAGTGAGATGATGTGTGATTCCTTACTTCTGACCTAGTTGTTAGATGTAAAGCAAGATGATTCCTCACTTCTGACCTCGCTGTTAGACGTAAAGCGAGATGTTGATGATTCCTTGCTTCTGACCTTGTTGTTAGACATAAAGCAAGATGTGACTGACACTGAGCTACCAACTTATCAGCTGTGACATTGAGCCAGTGTAGTACTATGATGTGCCAGCCTAGTGCTGTGATGAGGTATCATTTTTTACTGATACATATTGATGCAGATGATGATGGCATTCTTTCGAGAATGATGATGCCGTTGATGAAGAAACTTCCGATGACTCGTAAATATGCTAGTCAATGTTTCAAGATGATATTGACGATACTGTCCTCCTGATGCCACTGATGATGTAGACCTCTCTCGCCTGATGCTATTGAAGAATACCCTTCTTGTTAAGGGGGAGTGTTGAAATAATGTAATTGCAAAGAGTATTCTTATTATTATTGTTATTTTATTCATTGGATTAATCCCCATTGTGGATTAATCATGTCGGTAATTGTATTAGGACCAAATCCCCTTTTGCAGATTAGTCAACAGAAAATTATAATAGGCAGAATAAGAAGTCAGCCCCAACAGTTAATAAGAAGACTCAGAAATATAATAAAGGTGGGTTTACCCACCCAGATTAAGAAGTTGGCCCTGCTAGTGAAGAGACACTTCACACATGCCAGAACTTGTATAAATAAAGGAGACTAGCGCCTCATTTGAACACAACTCACTTGCTCAGTTTGAGAGACAAGTTCTGATCTGTTACCGGCAAAGGAGAGAGGAAGAAGAGTGGCGCATCTTTTGGAAAGGACTATCTGTATTGGTTTGAGTTATCTCTTGACATTGTATTGGCAATTTATGATAAGGAAGTTTTTGCTGGGTTTTCTTCCCCTAGAGGGTTTCCCAGGATAAATGTTGTGTCTCTTGTGAATGTGTATTTCTCAGTCATCTTGTTCTTATATTGTTGTTATCTATTGAAATGCAAAGAACTATAATAATGGCATAAACATTAACATATAAGACATTATTCAAAGCCTTATAAGCAGAAACAAAGGAATAACCTAGCATTAGAAAAAATAGTTAGGGTTGAATTAGGTAAGATGTAAGTTGTTGGGGTCATATAACATGTTCGTTATTCATAGTTGGCATCCAATTCGGCGTCAGTTAGGAAGAAAACCATGTATATTCGATTGTGTTGACTTTCATGATCTAAACAAGGTCTCCTTAAAAGTTAGGATACATTATCCCACCGATGGAGGAGATCCTCCAACAAGTTTCTAGTGCCCAAATGTGATGTCCCTTTTAGATGGCTTCTCACGCTACAATTAGATAGCCCTCAAACCTTCTAATTGTCACCAAACCACCTTCACTACTCATTAGGGCATATATGTTGATCTCGAGGTACCTTTTTGTTTGACTAATGCCAAAAGTACCTTTCAATGTGCCATGGCCATTACTTTTAGAGTCTTGATGGGTAAGATTATAGTCATCTATTTTGATGACTAAATGGGTAGAATTCAAGCCCTACAAAATTCTTGTACGTGGATATCTTCACTAGATTTGGCGTTCCACGAGATATAGTGATAGATCAGGGCCCCCAATTTAATTCACATCTTTATATTGAGATGTTGATTATAAATACAAGATTTGTCACAAGAATCCCACTCTATACCACCCTCTAACCAATGTACGAGTAGAGGTTACAAATAGAGAACTTGAGAAAATTTTGACAAAGACAATGTAGATTTGTAGGAAATATTGGGAAAACATACTTAATGAAGTTGTGTGGTCCTATAATATAACATGGAAGATCACCATTAGTTTCACCCCCTATGAGCCAATGTATAACATAATTGCGGTGCTTCCTATAGAGATTAATTGGATAACATTATAATAGGGACTTTAGATTTCTAAAACACAAAAGGAGAGTGTTGATTAGCTCAATGGATTAGATGAGATTTGGTAGCAAGCACTTTTTCAAACATAATTTTTTCCAACACCAATGAATATGTTAACATGAACTATCCATCAAGACAAAGTAGTTCCAATTTAGTGATTGGGCATTTTAATATGATTTTGGGTTTAAGAATTGTTAGAGTAAACTCACAACTAGATGGCTAGGTCCTTATGAGGTTGACACACTCTTCAAAAATGGCGTAGTTTGGATTTGTACCATTGATGAAGATAAGAATCCACCCATATTCAATGGTCACAAGTTAAATATTACAAGAAATCCTTAACTAAGGAAGAGTTTGAGTCCATATTGCAAGTACAATCACAACATTTAAATGTGATTGAAGGTGTCATGACCTTCAATCGAGAGTAGCATATTTTCACCATCTCGCTAGATATTTAAAAGAAAAAGAAAAAAAAAAAAACAATTCTTATGATGAAAACCCTTATGGGATGACATAAGACCAAAGCGCCCTTGAAAACAAACTTGTTGGTGAGTCCTCCTTTGTCAAAATAATAAATTCCTATGGTGAAAACCTCCTTGGGGCACCATAAGAAGGTATATAACTTGAAAATAAACTTGTTGGCAAATTCTCTAATGAAGGATAAAAATTGAAAAACAAAATGAGAGAGAGAGAGGAAAACAATATCATCAACAAATTTCCATTGATGAAAAACCACTTAACTAGGGAGTATTATTACCAATGATGTACAATTTATTCTTATTACAAATTAACTACATATTGATGATTTTATTAGGTTTTCTAGTACTTTTAAGAACACTCCAACATGTAGAATTAGTGCTAGGAAATTACCCAATGGGTCTCTCTTACATAAGACTTGTTGAAGAATCCCATTGTAAATAGATTGAATGAGTAGTTATTGTTGATGAGGCATGTATAACTAAATGATTACCTTTGGATTGAATGTATACATGTTGTTGATGATACCGACACCACTATAGAATTTCTCAAAATTGAATGTGCACATGTTGTTGACAATACTAGTGCCACTACATGATTACTCCATATTGTTTCGTGTACTTGTTCTTGTTGCCACCAGTATTGTTCCAACATTACTCGAGATTCAATTGTTGATTCCATATTTCTATAGAGATGAACCTGCTTCTTACATGTGTTTCCTCAGTTACATGTAACCTAGGTATAATCATTGGCTCTTTATTTATAATTTCATCCTATGTTCTTTACAATTTAATTTTCCACTAGACTATGTGGACTACTTTTTCCCCACCCAAATCCATAGCAATGCTTCCCACCCTTTCTCCTACACCTCAACCCAACCCTACAATTTTCCAGGTTAATATATTCCATGCCATTTCTCGAATAAAACTAACACTTTAGTTTTTTTTTTCCTTTTTTCAAGGGATATGGTGGTGGGGGGTCATCAACACTTTGCAAATAGTTTCAATCATCAACTAAGTGAGAATTAGGTGAAAGTTTTGTTAGCAACATACAATTAAGTTTCTATCAAGATAAATGACATACAAAAAAAAAAAAAGTAAGAAATAATTGATGAATGACTAAAGTGAAAGATGACAATTTGAATGTGACATGATAATCAAATTTAATAATTACTACATAATAGAGGTTGATGACATGATTAATTTCCAACGCATTAAGAGAAGTTATAATAGCTAAATCGATTTACAACATCATCTCGTGAGACAAATTCTCTAGGATTGCATTCACTTTGACATCAATGGTGAAAATGGATGTGATACTTCACATGCTCTAGAAGAGTCGAGGTGCTAATGAGTTTCAAATTGGTCATTCCAACGCTAAAGATTCATTGTTTCAAATTGTGGAAGCATAGCAGAGGAGAACTTCAAACAATTACATGGATTTTATGAAAGTATCCAACTATTGAACTTGATTCTACTACAAACATGGGAGGTGGTTTTAAAAAAAGAAGAAGAGAACGAGTGGACACAAATCCTCCGCAACAACCATTATGTGCTATGTATTTTCAAGCAAGTAGAATGGATGATTTTCTTTGATAGACTCCATGATTGTAGTGACTCCATTGCTATGGAGTTCACTTAATGATTAAGAGGCAATATTGATATTGTCATAGGTGTTGACATAGATGTTACATAAGATTCCACTTCCAAAGTAATCGATATGGCATCATTATGAGAAAAATGGTTTAAAAACAATTTTTTTTTACATGAGGTGAAATATATATATATTGGAGAATCAATGGAAGATACTAACAAAGAAGTGAAAAGAGTTATATTACCTACAGTGTGGGGTGAGGTTACACAACATATCACATGTGTTATAGTACAAATGGGGGGAGACACAATCTCATGCTCACCTACTATTTTAAATTGTTGATGCATTTGAAGGACCATTGTTTTATCAACACAACTTTCTTCTTGCTACAATCGATGAAGAGGATGTATATAGAGGCGTAGAGCATGGAAATTTTCCCCTTGCCCACCATGGATTAATCAATTACTAGTAGTGGATGTGTTGCAAAGGACACAACATACAATAATTTGGGGGAAGCTTATTGGATCATAGGTTGTAGATACCAAATTTGCTCAAAATGAAGAGGTTGTGGAGCCTATGAAAGTTATTGAAGAAACCCCAAAATCAAGTAGCCATACTTATGGAGGAAGTAACCAAGAGAAACATAAATAGACATAACATGCTAATGAATCTAGAGTAAAATTCCTCCACACCAATGATAGGTCACTATGCCCATAATTGACATAGAAGAATCTCCTCAACATTATGATCCTATTATGCCACGGCTTGGAGGACCTATTGTTGGAGTGGAAGACAGACAAACCTTTGTTGAAAAATTTGTAACACCTGTTAGAGTAGTTCAAGTTCTATAAGGTTAAGGAGAAACGTAAATAAGCTTCAACAAAAACACATTAACCAGTTGTTGCGTACTTGAGTTTTCGCAATATAAAAACATAAATAACAACATAACCAAATCTAAAACAATGAATAACCACATAAAACACTCCAAATCTGCTATATTAATGTAAAGATAAGTTGAATACATATGTTTCCCTTTCCCATGGAGGTCAAGCGAGCATATCTAACTCTATTGTTTGGCTCAACTATGCACCCACAATAGGGTATATTTTAAGGATTCAAATATTATACCTATGTATAGTATTCTAGGCAACTATTTTGATTTGAAAAATCATACATATAAATATGCAGGCAAATATTCAATAAAATCATAAAATTTATTATTAAAACTAATAAATTTTGTAGTAGTCTAAACATAGTTTTGGTCGTTCTCTGGGATATTTTCCCAAAATCCAGCCATAAATGATTGTATCTGTAGATTTGAGTGGTTAATTATGTGTAATCTGAGTGTCCCAAGGGTTTTTCAACACTAAATCCAAACAACAATTTAAACAACAAAAAATTGTAATTTAAACAATAAAAAATTGTGATTTTGTGCAGATTTATGTTATGACAAAAAGGACAAAAACATAGAATAATTAAACAAAACCATAAATTTTTGGAGAATATTATTAATTTAATCACATTTATATAAAAATAAACATATTTTTAACTAAAATAACCAATACTTTTTCCAAAAAATACCAAAAATAAAGAATTAGAAAAATTGCATCCCTAAAAAATACACTCACGCAACCCCGCAACCCTGATACAGTGGTGATCAAGGATGGATCGATACAAAACTATGAAGAATGCTTCTCATAATTATGCATAAATAACTCATCGACCAACCCACAAATGATAAAAGCTATGAGGGTCTCGAAGGACCTTGAGGTTCTCCATGGAAGTGGGCAATATTGATTTTCCGCCTTCATTTTACATTAAAAATTCCAATTTAAAACCCCAACACATATTTTGTTGTCATAACCATTAATTAATGAGCCAAATAATGAGAAACCCATGTTCACATACAATTGGGACCCAACAAGCCCCCACCACTATTTGTTGGCTTGTCCTCTAGGTACAAATTGGACTTTAAATTAAGGTGAGCAATATCCAGCGTGTTGCACATCATTGAATGTTGAGGTAGGTAGATTTTAGGTAGTAGGATCTAAATTGCTTTCAGATCGGATGATTTATAATTCATCTACAACAACATTCAATGCTGCTTTGCAAACTGGATATTGGCCGTCCCACATTACTTGTAATAATCCATGCTGAAAAAATATGTGCCTCTCTTATCCTCTTCTCGAACTTTGATTTCAAAATGTCTTGTAGCCACACACCAACCATCATGAAGACTATCCAGTTATTGCAGCAACTAAGCCCATACATTAAAAAAAAAACACTACTCAAAATCTGGCCATCATCTCTATCTGCAACCACCAAAAAGAAATCCATCCAACCAATAAGATAGCACAGACATCGAGGTAAATAAGCCCAATTTCCACACTCCTGAAAAATCTATAGACTTAAACAAGTCTAGCATAAATCTACAACTAGAACACGTACATGAGGTGCATGGTAGTCGAAGTACCAAGAAATATTGTCACACCATAACTATAGATATGTGGAAGTCATCTCAACACAAAGTCCAAGTGTACAAAATCGATGTTATCACTAACATTGCATGACTAAAACTAGAAAACTACAATCGAATAAGCTAAACCCATGGTGACAAAAATAACCAATGTAAAATAGTCTAGAAATAATTACCAATCCTGGCCATCAACCATTGAAATACATATACCAATGACCCGTAACCTAAACCTTTAAAGGATTATCTCAATGAGAGACAATCACAACCCAATAACATCCCCTACAAAGCAACTTAGACTTATCCAACACAATCATAATGTAAACATTATCAAATTTAATGGCAAATATAGTTGTGATCATGCCACACATGGCTGATCCACAACTCCTCCAAAACACTAATCCAAAACCCATTACTATCTCATTACATTATTGATTCAACATTAAGATTTTTCTTTTGAGACAACTGCATATAAACAAATAACCAAAAGAACCAAATAGTCAAAGGAGAAGAGACTTCTCCATCATCCACAACCCGCCATAAGCATCTCATGTATAATAAAAGTGCCTCTGCAACTCTATATGAGCAAAAATCTGTTATATTAATGCAAAAATAAGTTGAATACATATGCCTGAGCAGAACTGACTCTCTCCCTTAGGATCTACTATGCACCTGCAACCTGATACAATGGTGAACGAGGAATGGATTGACACAAAATCCGTGAAGAATACTCTCATACTTTGCGCATAAATAACGCAACCATTCACTCACAGCTATAAAAGTTATGTGGATCTAGGAGCCTCATGCCTCTCCATACCCCCAATAGTCAAAGCAGGTGGGTATTAATTATCTTCCACCGCTACATTTTACATTAAAAATCCCAATTTAAAACCGCAAGACATATTTTTCCATCATAACCATTAAAGGTGGGTATTAATTTTCTTCCACCATTTTACATTAAAAATCCCAATTTAAAACCCCAAGACATATTTTTCCATCATAACCATTAATTAATCACCAAAGTAATGAGCCACCTGAACCACCCATCAATGGTTGCATTCACACGCAATTGGGGAGAAACATTGCACCTATCATGTTAACCATAGAAACTATGCCAACTAGAAGGGTTGAGAATCGATGAAGCAACTCTGCATTTCACGAGATGAGAATATAAAGTGGAGAATAATTGCATAAGCACAAGTCAAAGGAGTTATCTCAATCAAGGAGCGTCACTAGGTAGTTTATTCATTGAAAGAATAGTTTCACTTCTATAGAATCTTTAGACAATATAGAATAATTAAGGAATAAAAACTCCAATTTGAATAAGAAATTGTTGACACAATTAGAAAAGACCGAGGAAAGACTAGGGAGAAGTTTGATAAGCTTATTAGATTGATATATGAATATGAAGCATTAATGTTAGCATGTAGATCATTAGCTAGGGTATATGCATTGTACTTGAGAGAACATCGGTTTTAGCATGTAGATCATTAGCTAGGGTATATGCATCGTACTCGAGAGAACATCGGTTTTAGCATGTAGATCATTAGCTAGGGTATATGCATTGTATTTTAGAGAACATTGGTTTTAATTTTTTATTGAAAAAAATTACAATTCATTTTCCTCTTGACCTGAATAACCTATGGGGTTTTTAGTCTTGTTTGGAAGAATATTTCAAAGAACAAACCAGTCATGCAAAAATTATGGGTAAGAAGATTCATGAAGATATCATCTCACATGTGTTAATTTTCTATAAACAACTATGAAATACTACAATTACATGGATGGTCTCCCAATCCTTATGTGGGAGATGTTTAGTTGAGGGATTTCATCTCTCGGCTATAAAATGAGCATAATAGGTTTGAAGAGATGAGGAAATAGTTTCTAAAACTTGTTCCTCAAGCTTCACTTTTCCTAAGTTCGCATCTTTCAAATTCAGAGCACTTAGAAATTTTCAAGACAAGTCTTTTTTGGATTTTCGGTAAAGTTAATGAAAACTCCTTTGATGTACATCAGAGGAGTTATCTTCAACTCCTTCGATGTACGTCGGAGGAGTTCTCCCTAACTCTGTCGATGAGCTTTCACTAGTTCTTTCTTTTCCCTTTGATTGGCCTTTTCAATTGCCCAACTTACTTGCAACTCCTCTGGTGAACTCGAAGGAGTTAGTATCAACTCCTTCGATTTCCTCGAAGGATTTGTCTCCAATTCATCCAATGAACCGTGACATACTTAACTGAAAGTCTTCTAATATACATTAGAGGAATTCCCATGAAGTCCTCCGATGTACATCGGAAGACTTCACTACAACGTTGTCGATTTTTAATGTTGCCACCAACCCACATTTATTACAAAAATTCACCAAAACTTATATATACAAATGCTTGCTCTCACCCCTAATTGTTTCGTTGGTTGCCGAGAAAAGGTAAGAAGCACAATGTGGAAAAAAACTCAACTTGAAGTTTACTCACCCTCCACCAACCACGGGTTTCCACGTGCCACCAAGTTGACAGGTAAGCCCTATCACGACCATGCTTTCTTTATGTTTTAGGGTTAAGTTTTATTTGCGTTGTTTTTGCTCGAATTACCCTAGAAATTCAGGTTTACCCCCAAAACCCTTGCAACCACAACTCTTTACCTCTCCCTATGTACGAACTTTACTAGTGAATCATTGTTATCACCTCATATATGATAGCTCAACATCATACATGTCCTCTGCCACAGTTTCAAAACCCTTAATTGATGCTTACGTAGTCATAACTTCAAGTTAGTGTTGTTTACCATGGACATGTTGTAGTCGACCTAATCCCACCTTTCACCATTGATTATTTTAGGGCTAGGGTTCACCATGGTCGCATTCTAGTTCAATTATCAAACATTCTTATTTGATCTCCCCAAGCCTCTATACGACGGTGCCCACCTTTTAAAACTCTTTTACGGGCTCAATCTTTGTGAAAATTTAACAAGTTTTTGAGAACCCACCTAGATCGAAAATTTTGGTGTTAGAATTTATGATTTCCCCATGTTTTAAAGACCTTTCCTGCATCGAAACATTTTCTATCATACACCTCAATATACCAAACTCCCATCGAAGCAATTAATCTCAACTTCGTCGATGGGTAAGTAAACCTTTTAGATTGCTTCGCAAGACCATCTTCTGAACTTCACTCTGATCCTCAGAATATTTCATATCAACTCTTATAATTCTATTGTAGGAGTTCATATTAAATCCTCTAACACATTGTAGGAGTTAGGATTAACCTTGTCGCCTTCCCTTGATCCCTAACTTTCATCGGTGACTTTCCCATCAACTTACCCGATGTATATCAGAGGTTTTAGAAGTAACGCCTCCGATGTATATCATAATATTTTACGCCATCCTTGTCGATGGCTATCAAAATGTTTCAAGCCAACTTGGCCGATGGAATTTGGGAGAGTTGTTGTTAACTTCTCTGATTTACATCGGAGAAGGTGATATTAACTTGTCTGATTTCGACTTCTAAGCCCTTTTTTAAGCCTTTTTCTTCTCTGACTTCTACCAAATTTCCCACTATGTCTGCTATCATTTTATCATCTTTTGATGATGATCTCCCACCAAGAATCAGCGCAAGTGAGTCATCAGGTATCTGAAAATACTTAGATAGATTGAATTTTGTATCAGTTATGATTTTGGTCTTTGCACTAATCCCACCTTTTCCTTGCAGGTTCAGATACAACTCCCAAAAAAGCAGCGAGAAAGACATTTGTCACTGAGGCCTCTAGTAGGGATCGACAGATCGAAGACGAACCAAATGTGGTCGGAGCCACATATGATGACACCTCCATACTCTTGGAAAAGGAGGGAGAGACACTCAAGTGGGGCGATGTGTATCACATGTTTAATAAATCAAATTTCCCCACCGAAGTTGAAGACAAAGATGAGTTGAAGATATTCAAAAATATCCAAAGATCTCGAATATTCAGAGTTGCAATTCACACTCCTGTCTTCCCTTGTGTTGATGCCATCAGTTGGATCATAAAACATGTTGTTCTAGGAAATAGATGTGTTCACAATGCCAAGGGAGAACCCATAGCATCATTTCGACCCGAGGACCTAGAAAAATGTTATCACATTGACAAATGAGTGAAAAAACTAGACAATAAGATTCTTGATGAGTTCCAACACTTAGCTAAAGAACTATGCCCCAAGTAGTACAAACCTAACAATTAGTTCAAGCATAGGCCCAAGGTGTTAGGCATCGGAAGCATAAATCGAGCACAATTTAATAGCAAAGAAAATGAGACATAGGAAACACATCAATGAACACAGTATTTGCATGGAAACCCTTGTAAGGGAAAAAACAACGGAGCAATGATAATCAATAATCTTATTATTCAAGGGAGAATTAAAGCATCCAAACACAGGCTTACAACCATCCTCTCACTCTCTTCCCACACACTGTGCTACACTACATTACTTTCTTACTTACACCTTTACAGGTATGCTAGAATATATATAGGATCTGTTATACAGATAAACAAACCAAATCCACCAATTACACAAACTTCTTACTATAGTGTGCATGCATGCACATTCTATTTTTAGTTGATACAGTGTGCATGCATCCGGATGGGAAATTAGTTGGAAGTTTCAACAATCTCCACCTTGACAACAATTTACATTATATATCATGACTGAATTAGTTCATCACCTTTTCTGAAAGCCAAGAGAATCCAAACACCATTGTAGCTTCTCTAAAAAAACTAGTTTCATGAACATGTTTGTAGAATTCACTTTTGTATGGACCTTTTCCAGAGCCACTCCCCCTTCATCAATAACCTATCTTACAAAATGGTATTTAATAGAAATATGCTTCGTCTTACTATGATAAGATGGATTTCTAGCCAAATGAATAACACTTTGACTATCACAAAATACTTTCACCTTGTCTTGCATCCTTCCAAACTCACCCAACAAACCCTTTAACCAAATTTCCTCCTTGAATGCATGTGAGGCAGCCATATATTCTGCCTCAGTAGTGGATAAAGAAACTATGTTTTGAATCTTTGACATCCAACTAACAGGTCCTCCTGCAAGAGTAAAGACATGTCCTAAAGTGGATCTCCATTTGTCCAAGTCACCTAAAAATATGAAACAACATAACCACATATTGAATAACTGGAACCATCATAGGTGATAGAATAATTACTTGTTCCCCTAAGATACCGAAGCACCCATTTCATTGTTTCCCAATGCTCTTTACCTGGATTTGTCATGTATCTACTAACAACACCAACTACATGTGAAATATTTGGTCTAGTACTCACCATCGCATACATCAAACTTCATACTGCATTAGCATATGGTACACGAGACATATAATCCTTTTCTTCGTCATTACATGACATAAACTTGAAGAAAGCTTAAAATAGGAAGCCAAAAGTATTTGTACGAGTTTCACATTATTCATACCGAATCTCATAAGTATTTTCTTCACATACTTTTTTTATGATAACCATAGCTTAGCATCTTTCATGTCTCTGTGTATCTCCATGCCCAATATTTGTTTTGTTGCTCCTATATCCTTCATATCAAACGTCCTAGCCAATTGAGCCTTTAACGTGTTGATTTCGACCATGCATTTTCTTGCAACAAGCATATCGTCAACATGTAACACCAAAATAATGAATATGTCATTTTCCAACCTTTTAAAGTAAACATAATGATCATATTCAATTCTTGTAAAATTTTGGCTCACCATGAAGGAATCAAACTTCATGTACCATTGCCTGTGAGACTACCTCAGACTATAAAATGACTTCTTGAGTTTGCAAACAAACCTCTTATTGTGATCTTGAAGAAACACTTTTGGTTGTTCCATATATATATATATATATATATATATATATATATATATATATATATATATATATATATATATATATATATCCTCATCCAAATATCTATGTAGAAACATTTTTTTAACATCTAGTTGCTTTAACTCAAGATCAAGTAAAGCAACTAGTGCTAACACAACACGAATTGAAACAAGCTTCACAATTGGTGAAAAGATTCTTGTTTTATACCTTTCAACTTTATCATCAACACCCTTTTTCATTTTGTAGACCCACTTGCAACCGACAACCTTCATGTCTTGTGGGAGTTCTACCAAGTCCCATGTTTTATTCCTGTCTAAGGCATTTGTTTCTTCTTTCATAGCTTCTTTCCATTTAACACTTTTAGATCCCTTCATTGCTTTCTAATAACAACTAGGTTCTTCATCATTATAAACCAAAGCCACATATGAAACATAATCATTATATCGTGTAGGATGATTCCTGACCCATGTAGATCTCCTTAGAGATGGTTGAGGCATATCCACAGTTTCTTGGACATTTTCTGCATCTTCATATTTTTCTTATGGAGCTTTTTCATGCTCCTCCTCTTCTGAAGATGGTTGAGTCTCCAACTGAATTTGTTGAACTTGCGGTATTTGTTATTGTCTCACTTCAACATCTACCAAGTTTGATTTTATGAGTGGGGATTCATCAAATACTACATCTCTACTTATGACGAGTTTTTGGGCAGTAAGATCCCACAATCTGTACCCCTTAACTCCATCACCATAACCAAAAAAGACATATTTCTTTGATCTAGGATCTAACTTAGAACGTTGATCTTTTGAAATAAGAGCATAAGCATCACAACCAAATATTCTCAGATTTGAATAATCACAAGAATGACATGTCCATACCTCTTCTGGAATATTACAGTTTATTACAGTTGATGGTGACCGATTTATCATATAACATGCTATAAGAACTGCCTCTGCCCACAATTCCTGTTGTAAATTGGGATTACTGAGCATCCTCCTTGCTCTCTCTAGAAGAGTCATATTCATGCATTCAACAACAACATTTTTCTTAGGAGTATAAATTGTGGTCTTATATCTTTCGATCCCAACTTCCTTGCAATAGTTCTCAAATTCCACAGATGTGAACTCACCTCCATTATCTGTTCTTAAACACTTGATTGACTTGCCAGTGCTATTTTCAACCAAAGCTCTAAATTGCTACAAGGTATTAAATACATCATCTTTTATTTTAAGTAAATAAATCCACACCTTTCTAGAGTAATCATCTATAAATGGCACAAAATATGACGATCCTCCAAAAGAAACTGTAGGGGGTGGTCTCCAAACATCTGAATGAATGTAATCAAGGATACCTTTGCTTATATGTCTTCACATTTTAAACTTTTGTCTACACTATTTTCCAAAAACACAATACTCGCAAAAATTCCAATTCAGAAAATTTAAACTTAGAAGTGACTTACGATCAACCAATACCTTAATCTCTTTCTCGCTCATCTGACCCAAATGTTGATGCCATAAACTAGTAGAGTCACTTGCACCTTCAGGTTCTACCACTGCTTGATTTATTTTAGTCCTCCCTACAAGTTGATAAAGGTTCATGATCATCTTTGTATGTTGGTTTATTTGTCTTGCACGCCAACGTTTTTTGCAATCCTTATTGCACAAGTAGATCCCGCATATTGAACTTCCACAACTCAAAATTATTCTTATCATTGAATTTCTCCACCTCAAACTTTGAACTCTATACTTTTTCCATTAACACAAAAAATTACCCCAAAACAACAACTTATAATACTATGCTTCTTAATACGGAGGAATAATTTTATATCACAAAGTGGAACCAAAAATATTTGAACCACAAAAGATTTAATATATATTTATACCTTAAAACTTTTACCCAAAGAAAAAGACAAAACGTCCACCTCTTTAAAAAATTATATGATATTCACCCACTTAAATGATCCTCCATAAAATAATGTATCCAAAAGAGTCGCTTTCATAAGAAAATTTCAAAAGGAAAAATCGTTCCTTTATAACCTTCATACGACTTTATAATGAATGCATACGACTTCCAACTTTCTGTGACTAACGTTCCTCGTGTATGGCGTGAAGAGTGTTAGTCCCTTAACCAACACTCCCTTTGTATGGTTGGGGGAGCGTTAGGCAACGCACCCAAAGTATTTCCTTGGGAGAGTTACCCCCTCAGAATTTTCGATTTCATAAGTGTGGGGAGCGTTAACACCCCGCCAACACATCATAGGGCGTCTTAGGGTAAAGAATAACGCCCCCATGCAACAAACTCATATCTTCCCAGTGTGAGGATCATGGATCGAATTCTCCACTCGTAGGTTCTGCAGGTCCTCACCCTCCTTCTTTCTTAGCACACTAGCTCTGATATTTAATGATCGGATTCTCTTCTCCTTTGCTCTCAGATCCTTCAACTATGTGCTCTAATACCACTTGTTAGATAACATAAGAAAAAATTGAGCATGATTTAATAGAAAATAAAATGCGACATAACAAACATATCAATGAACACAATATTTACGTGGAAACCCTTGTAAGGGAAAAAACCACGGGGAAATGATAATCAATATTCTTGTTATTCAAGGGAGAATAATAGCAACCAAACATAGGCTTACAACCATCCTCTCACTCTCTTCCCATACACTGTGCTACACTACATTGTTTTCTTACATACACCTCTATGGGTATGCTAAAATATATTTAGGATCTGTTATATGGTTAAACAAACCAGATCCACTAGTTACACAAATTGTTCGTTGTAGTGTGGATGCATTCACATTCTGCTTTTAGCTGATATGGTGTGCATGCATCCACATGGGAAATTAGTTGGTAGTTTCAACACAAGGGAGGCTACCCCACAATTTCCTTGAGGATACCCTATCAATATATGGTGGCTATGTTGTGTCGGCTATATAGTGAGCTAGATACATCCCATTTATCCCTATCATACATGCCATTGATCTATTATTTTGTAGACGAGGGACTGTTGTTCAATTGATACGACATTTTATCAACAAATATGGCAGTATCTATCACCATGGTCGCAGAGGCCTAGCCCGAGACCTTCCTAATTTTTCATATGTCCTCGTACCTCATGGACATTATGTGTATGGCCCATCAATACCCAAGGATGGGATGGAGATGGCAACCCTCAGGCCCAACAATCCACATACACTACAAAGTGCTCTGGGAGCACAAGTATCGAACATAATATTGGAAGATATGTGAGAATTTCTTGGCTCCCATGTACGAATTGATATTTTCACTATTCCCCCATGCATGATTGATAAGGCGATAGCCATAAATACTGCATATGGGTGAAAAAACCAATGTTGTACTCTGACAATACCGATAAAATCGATTGTACTGCGGATTTTACTTACATTTTTTGTATTTTTTTTGTCACAAGGTCAAACACATTCAGTGTGGCCCCTACTCCATCATCTAGCAAGTGTCTCAAAATACTTTTTTCCTCGAAGATCTAGATCACCTAAGAATCTATGATGCAGTCAATGTGGTTCTTCTCAAACCCTATCACGAGTCCACATCAGAGATAGATGTCCTCCCCAATCATATGTAGATAATATTCTTGATTTTCAGCCTCCACTTGATGTAGATCATATTTTCAACCAAAATATTTGTAAAACTTGTAAGGGGTCTACTACTTCTTACCTTATTGCTAAACAAGGCCAGTATCGTCCCTAGGCATGTTGGATTTCTCAACATCAACTACAATAACATTTTCACTCACTCCTGAAAGCATTGGAGTCTAATGCTTCTGTTGTTGGGAGGAATGATAGGGAATAAAACACTTAGTTTATATTTTTAGCCTATATGCTCTTTAATTTTTTATTTTTATTGTAATAGGAATTTAGTAATATGAATGTTTACGTAGCATTGTAGTTTCCTTGTATTAAGGAATAGTTGATATTTTCATGGGCATGGTTGAGATCTTCATGGCATAGTTGAGATCTTTTCTCAACTTATTCCTTGTTTTGGTGTATAGATCATATTTTGTTGGATCTGGAGAGTTTTCTCTCCTTAATCTGTTGAGATATATTTTTTTTCTTTTAAAGATATATAGGCTTCTCATTTTCTCAATAAAAATTAGTCAGAGATTCTTATTTTCACACTTTTCTTTGTGTTGAACTGTGTTAAAGTGGATTTTCCCCATCAATGTTATTTTTTGTGCATATTTTTGGAAAGATCTAGTTGGTAGCCAAGAGGTCTAGGGCCCCTTTTAGACATCCCACCAGTCCACCTTTCTTTTTTAGTTGGAGTGATCTTGTTCCTTGTTTCTTATTTTCTATTTTCATTTTCATTTTATTTGTTTTGTTATTGCCACCCTTAATATATAAATTGGCCATTTTTTTCCAGTTTACCCCTATGTGACAACCAAACTTATTGGTTGGTTTTTTCTTATATTTATGTTAATATGTTTCCAATGTTTTCTTCAAGTTTTACACGTATATGCACTAAAAAACTTTCTTACCATGCTAGGAAATTCATTGGTTGCCCTAATTGCTTCTCCTAAGCAGTAGGGAACCATTCGAAGACCCGTTTGAGGTGAATGAGTCTATAGGGAAGCAATCGAAAACATAGGAAAAACAAGTAAAAATACATCCTTGTGTATATTTTACCTGTTCTTTGCACTTCATTAGTTCTGATAATTATTCACACACATCATGGTTACATTAGCTTTCAATTTCAAATCATATTTCCTTTGTTTGTAATTACTTTCAACCCACTAACCAAGGAACCAATTAAATATCTCTTTGCACATGGTAGTTATGCAACCTACAAATAACTTCTACCCCATTCCTTTGGGTCGTGTAATCTTGGTTTCTTATATTTTCCATCATTAAATTCATAAGTGCTATGACACCCAAGTCGAAGGCTAAAGGCACACAACTCAGTGAGTAGGTGATGGTTGGGTTTCCTTGCCACCATACTTACTATGGTTAATGTCATACTTAGTAGGGAGGGTCAATGATTATTGCATATATTATTTTTGTGCTAATCATTTATTTCAGCTTGCCACCCTTAAAGTGGCCTACATGAAAAAAATAAAATAAAATAATTATGAAAAAACATCACAAAAACAACAAAACAAAAGCAGAGATATATCTCATTAAACAAAAATGTTCATTTTCAATAACAAACACACACACATACACACACACATTACTCTTATACTTAGATTTTTGTTTTCAAAAATGTTTCTTGGCTAGCAAATGAAAACTATATAATAGATGTACATATGTATGTATAGTTTTCATTTGTTAGCCAAGAAACATGCTTGTTAAAGTAAAACGTGATGTCACCACGTGGATGGCTTCTTCTTTATTCAAGTTATGCTTTGTTAATTTATAGAATCATAATTTTCAACGCTAGGGAATCTTTGTTAGGGGCCCTTCATAATATTGATATTCTTAGCATGGAAAGAGGGGGATTTGCTAGTTTGATTTCTCATTAATTAATAATTGGTCCAAAAAGTGACTAGCTTTATCTTGGTTGGAATACTACTCTACTTGGGTAAGTCCAATTAAATTTCATCGGTAAATTCTTAGACAACTTCATTTGTGCATGTATCATTCTTCTATCAAGGCACCTTTAAAATCCCAAAAGTGCTCGTAATGAGAAAGGGCTAACCCCTCCTTCTATGAACTGTGCAAGGTTCTCTTTATTCTAGCCAAGATACTTTCTCTAGCTCACCTTCTTTATACCAAGCGGTGATCACATATTGTAAGATAAAAGGTGTGGGCCTAAATAGGAGGACCTTTAGAACTGCATGGTAGCCTTGCTCGTATGATAACTTAGATAAAAAAATTATAATAATTTACAAGTTTAAATGCATCATCCTTTGTTTTTTCTACCCAACACATATCAAATTTTTTAACACGGCCAAAAAGAGAGAGGTCTTAAACTTACATCCTTTAAAAATTGATTTTTCAATACCTAATTTTCTCTAAAAATGATGTTGGGATCTCTAGGAAATTCATAATTCCATTTTCTAGGTATATTTCTATTCCTTATGCATATTTTATTATGGTTGTAGTAGGTTCGTGTTTTTTAGTAAGATGACTTGAACTTCTAAATTCAAGTAACTTCACTCAACCTTACTTCTACCTTGTCTGATGCACTTTTCGAGCTAGCTCGGGCTCATTTTAGTGCAGACAACTTGTAATTTGTATCTATTATTTGTTGTTTGTAAATTCCATTAATATTAAAAGACATGGTTGTAAATGATAAATTGATTCATTTTTAGTACACAAATGCACAAGAAATTCACTAGATAAGTCATTCTAGACCCTGATGAACCTCAAGAGATGGTTTAGATCTCCCTTTTGAGTCTATAAGGGTGTCAACAACTTCTTGTTCACTCTTATTAGTTTCATGGTCCAAACAAAAAAAAGTTTGGCATTCATGTCCACCTCACATATTCACCATTTCCTGGCCTTTTCATACCTCTAGGGAGTTGAGGAAGGACAATATCCAAGTTGGATAGTCCTAAGAGGGCTTGCACACAAGTCCCTCAACTCTCCTTATTTCCTCTTTTACCACCTTAGAGACAAGACCATCTCAAGTGTCGGTGGTCTTTGCCTTGTGTTGAGATACCAAAGAGGCTTGTGACTGGCTTGATCACCAAATAGGTAGGATCTAACTGTTGATATTATGGTATTTGCAGGAGGTATTAACCTCCATGTGTAACCTTTGGCAAGACTAGAATATTTTGGGAAGCAAGAGAAACCCTAAAACATTGGAAAATAACCCTAGAAGAAAAATCGACTCAAGAGAATATTTAATATTGAGTTATTAGCCTCCAGAAAGAGAAGTCACCCCAGTCAAGTGAGATAGAGAAGTATAAATAGAGGGCGCTAGAGCTCATTTGTCACTCACACACTTACAACTTCATAAGGACAAGAAGTGTGCATGACTAGAGGACAATTGCAGCTGCGACAATGATGACTTGGTCTCTTGGTTATGGTTTGGACTTTTTGCTTGGTCTTTTGGTTATTCTTTCTTGGTGCGCTAGCCTTGGAGAAAGGTGTGCTACCTTGGTTGGCTATTGGATTACTTCCAGAATTATTATGTCTGTCAAGGTTAAGGTGCCCGGGGGTGGCCTTTGTGCCTATGTTTGGGTGACACTATTGCTATATTGTCTATGGCGACACGAGCACACCTATTTTTCTAACACTATCCCTCATGGATAAATTTTGCTTATAACACACTCCTATTTTGGCGACTCCAATTGTTGGTTCATATTATTTAGGCCACTTTTACCAATCATTTCCCCCATCTTTTGACAGTAAAAATTCATAAATTTATTCACTAAATTTCTTTGATAGGTGTTATAGTTCAGATCCCCTTTTAATTTCCATTAAATTAAGGAGTCATGCATGCCATTGAGATTTATTTCATTTACCTTATCAGCATATGCTCTTTCTTTTTGACCTCGATTGAAGGAACCATTAATTTTCATACCTTACTTTTCACTTGAAATAAAAAGTGAAACAAGTTGCTTATTTAGTTGGGTTATTCTTAGACATTGTCAGGAAGAGTAGGATTTTAAGTGATATTTCTCTTGCAATAAAGACTATCTTACTTCATCCCCTCACAAATTTGTGGGGTGGAAACATCCTAAGATTATGAATAATTTCCCCTAGGATTACAAGAAGCCAAAAAATAGAAATTAATGAGACACATACATGTTGGAAACTATATAAACTTGTTACACATATTATACAAGTTGAGTCACCCTCTTCCTCCTCTCTTGTTCATAACCCCATACTACAACAAGCACCAAGTACTTGTAAAAGCATAAATAATTACAAACCCTCAATTTATTCCCATAGATATTGCAACAAGTGTTTTTGTTTCTTCAAGATATATTCCAATGATGATGCCTTAACAACCTAGGACCCCTTTGTCCTAAACTCCTCCTTTACGTGACATACCTATGGATGCACTAAATTGAGTTCCTAAGTTTAGTTTCAATGATCCATTGAACGTTCAGGAACATATTCAGAATTTCTACGATGCATTAGTAGTCATGTATATTAAAACCTTCATTTTCATCATTAGAGTGTTTTTGAGAACCTTCAAAGAAGAGGCAATGAGAAGGTATCACTTACTTCCCAATGATCATATTCCAAATTGGAACACGATGGTCCAAGAATTCAAGAAATGCTTCCAATAAGAAGATGGTGTGCCTTCCCTACTTATGGATTTCATGACCATATCCATTCATGATGGTGACCCAATCCATAATTTCAACCAATTCTTTACCTCCAGATTGGGAAAAATCCCACTTTCTTCATAACCATCCAAAAACAACTTGTGTCATTACTACATGATTGAAATGAATACAAACACAAAATACATGTTGAATGACAAATCAATAACCACTTTAGATGTAGCCAAGGAAACTGCCCTAGAAATTGAGAAAAACATGGAAGAATCCAATATGGATTCCTCATATGTAGGACATCCCTATTTTAACATGAGACCTAAGAACAAAATAATTTGTAGTGAGGGACCTCGATATGAATCTTCACCTACCCAAACTACAAGGATGGAAGACAAGGAAAGTTTTGAAACATCAAAATTATTAATAAACATGAATAATAAGATTCTTTCCCTCAATCCACAAGTCAATGAATTATGGTTTTATGTGCCTACGAGGTCAAGACCTCCTATTCCTCCTCGTATTCCTCCTACGAATATTGTTGCCGAAGTGGATTGGTGTCATTTTTTCCAAAATTGTCATGATATCGAGTATTGTTACTAATATACATGTCACTTGGAATTATCCAAGGTAGAAAATACACCTTTACCTCCAATTAATAAAAAATTCACATCTACTTCATAGAATGACAATGTTAACATGCAAGAGGCTACACCTTATGAAGATAACCCTTCCTCTTTTGGAATCTTTGTTGTAGAAACTAGGAATCGAACCTCTAGACCAATTCCAGGAGGAGTGGATGAGGCCAAAATGATCCCAAAGACAACAATAAAAACAAATCTCTCATAAGTGGTAGATCCCCTTCTCCTATGAGGATGAAAGGTCATTGGGTTCCAAACAAGGTAAACTTATCTAATATGCTATCTCCTCTATGCTACCCATTATTAGGAACTTACAATGCATTTGAATATCTAGTGAAGGCCCCAACCCATACAACATGATTAGATGCTCGTAGGGCACTTGTTGATTTTAAAAATATTTCTYGTGTCATATAAATTCCTCCTCCTCCATGATTAAAATAGATATATTCTCCTTCCAAGGAGACCTCTTCTCAGTCAAAGGAGGCATATGATGTCATCAATTTAGACCTAGGAGTACCTCCCTTTTATGTCTCAATGAATATTTTTTATTATGTGCTCCATAACTTTCATAGACACAGGAGGAAGGCATAATGTCATGCCTCTTTGAGTTATGAGGATATTGGGTCTTGAGTGCATAGGTCCCTATAAATATCTATTAGCTTTGCCTTCAGGAAAAAATAGAAATGATTGGTTACATCAAAAACTTGTCCATTTATTTTAACAAACCTCCTAATGTGAGTATGATCATACACATGGTTATAGAAAATATACTTGAAGCATTTTGGTATGATTTCGAGGAGAGAGTGGTCCATCAAATTCAAACAAGGTTGCTACTTCATTGAAGGAACCCACTTCACATTTCCTCATAAAGGTGTGTAAGTTATCAATAGAAGAGAGATTAAACATCAAGGGCAAGTTGTACCTACTTCCTACAAAACTAAGAACGTGTCTTTCCAAGACACGGGGATGTAGACTTATATTGTATTGTCAGAAGAAGATCTGCATGCCCCCTTTCTTGAATAGGATGAAATGATTTGGAGCATGGAATTTGATGGTGCCAAATCCAAGCATGGATCCATTTCCAAGGTCCTTCTATGTGACCCAAAGGTAAATACCATCTCTTTCTCTTTCCGATTAGATTTCCCTAATACCAATAACATTGTTGAATATGAAGCATTAGTTTAAGTCCTCCAAAAGGTCTTAGAACTAGGAATTCAATGCTTGTTGGTTAGTGTGGATCCAAACCTAGACATGAACTAAATTAGGGAAAAATGTGTTGTTCACATCCCTCGTCTCAAATAGTACTATTGAAATCCTAAAAAACATATTGAGAAATCCATATATTTTAACATTCAAGCCATACCTAGGGTCACAAACCATGTAGCTAAAACTTTGGTCTTGGTTATCTCATGTTTTACTTTAGATATCATAAGTTCTATTGAGGATATAAAATTTCAAATCTTGTATAGGCCTATGTTACTTGCTAACATTAACTCTTGGCAATGCTTCGATTCCAATAAACAAATATGTAGATTCCTTCAAAACAAGGGAAAATTTGAAGACTTGCATATTTTTCATGAAGTAGAAGAGGAAAATGGGGATACAATCCAATTGAAATGAATAAAATATAGTCCATGGTGGAATACATGTTTGATTCCAATGATGCTTCTACCTTTTCACCTAGTATCAACATTGAATCAATTATGAAGGTGCAAGAAACCATACCCATAAACCTAGAAATAGAAGAAGATCCAAAGAGGGTTTATATAGTGTGACAATGTTCTCTCGATGAGTTCACCTAGTTCATTGAACTCTTGTTAGAGTTTAGAGATGTTTTTTCACCCCTATGATCCAATGTATAACATAATTTTGTTGCTCCTTATAAAGATTAGTCAGATAGCATTAGAACAAGGACTTGAGATTTCTAAAACACAAAAGGAGAGTGTTGACTAGCTCAATGTGTTTTTAATTTTTTTGTATTTTAGTTTTTCTTTAATTTTTTTTATATAAATTTGTCTTTAAAATTTTTATTTTTATTTTTAATTTCAATTCTTTTTTTTCTTAGTTTAAATTTTTTATTTTTCAAAACAAAAATTAAATATGGACGATGATTCCAGTTGTCAAAGACACGGTTTCAATTAAGTTATGATTTCAACTCCCCCCAAAAAAGCACTGCTACTGGTAGCATTGCTTTTTAATTTGAGGGTAAATTTTAATCATCATAAAAAATAATGTGGAAATATCATGGATAAGAAAATTTAAAATATCAAAAAACCACTTAAAAAGGAAGGGGGTGTTTCCCTTAGCACCATTTTTAAAAACGGGGTAAAAAATGTGACCCTTGAAAAAACGAGAACTCGATCAAGTTCTCGTTAAAATGGTAATATCGTTGTTTCTCTTACATACAACTTGTTGCTAAGTTCTTCCACCACTACCTAATTGAATTTTTCATTTGCTAGAGACTTACAAGAGAAATAGTCCTAGTTTAGATTCATTGAAACACTCTATTTCAAATATATTTTTATACAATGATACAATTGTTGAAGAATCCCATTGTAAATAGATTGAATGAGTACTTATTGTTGATGAGGCCTATATCAATGAATGATTACCTTGAATTGAATGTATACATGTTGATGATATTGATGCCACCATAGAATTTCTCCATATTGAATGTGAACATGTTGTTGACAATACCAGTGCCACTACATGATTACTCCATATCATTACATGTACTTGTTCTTGTTGCCACCAATATTGTTCCAACATTACTTGGGATTCAATTGTTGATTCCATATTGCTATAGAGATGAAACTGCATCTTACATGTCTTTCCTCATCTTACATGTCTTTCCTCAATTACATGTAACTTAGGTATAATTATTGGCTTTTTATTGTAATTTTATTGAATGTTCTTTGCAAGTTAATTTTCCGCTAGATTATGTTGCTCACCTATCATTTTAAATTATGTTTACCTACCATTTTAAATTGTTGATGCATTTGAAGCACCATTGTTTCATCAGCTCAACTTTCTTCTTGCTACAATCAATGAAAAGGATGTATATAGAGGCGTAGAGCATGCAAATTTTCCCCTTGCCCACCATCGATTAATCAATTACTAGTAGAGGATGTGTTGCAAAGGAAACAACATACGATAATTTGGGAGAAGCTTATTGGATCATAAGTTACAGATGTCAAATTTTCTCAAAATGAAGAGGTTGTGGAGCCTGTGAAAGTTATTGAAGAAACCCCAAAATCAAGTAGCCATACTTAGGGAGGAAGTAACCAAGAGAAACATAAAGAGACCTAACACACTAATGAATCTAGAGTAAAATTTTCTACACACCAATGACAGGTCACTATGCCCAATAGACTACATAGACTACTTTTTCCTCACCCAATTTCATAGCAATGCTTCCCACACCTCAACCCAACCCTACCATTTTCCAGGTTAATATATTCCATGCCATTTCTCAAATAAAACCAACACTTTCATTATTTTTTTAAATATTAGGTAAAAGTTTTGTTAGCAACATACAATTAAGTTTCTATCAAGATGAATGGCATACCATAAAAGTAAGGAAATAATTGATTAATGAATAAAGTGAAAGATGACAATTTGAGTCCCCGAGGTGTAGGATAGTCGGTGACGAAGTGTGTTGTTAAGCCACTCAATGTTGAAAAGTCACCGGTTCGAAACCTGCGGGGACAAAAAATCCAACCATGTTAAGGGTTGGTGTGGCTCAGCCCAGGTGCGATCCCCAAGTGATTTCGACGGCTTAGATGCCCCTAAGTCGCGGTTTCTCAAGCCAAAGGTTAATCTCGCTGCTAAGAAGTTCCGGACAAATTAACAAAAAAAAAAAAAAAGAGATGACAATTTGAATTGATTCCACTTCCAAAGTAATTGGTA
>JASDQU010736917.1:231344-252787 GCA_032191745.1 Picea mariana | reverse complement strand
TATATATATATATATATGCAAAAAAGTGAAAAGAGTTATATTACCTACAATGAGGGATGAGATTGCACCACATATCATGTTATATTAAGTACAGTGCGGGATGAGATTGCATCACATATCATGTTATATTACGTATGAAGGGAGACACAATCTCATGCTCACCTATCATTTTAAATTATGTTCACCTACCATTTTAAATTGTTGATGCATTTGAAGCACCATCGTTTCATAAACAAAACTTTCTTCTTGCTACAATTGATGAAGAGGATGTATATAGAGGCGTAGAGCATGAAAATTTTCCCCTTCCCACCATGGATTAATCAATTACTAGTAGTGGATGTGTTGCAAATGAAACAACATACAATAATTTGGAAGAAGCTTATTGAATCATAGGGTGCAGATGCCAAATTTGCTCAAAATGAAGAGGTTGTGGAGCCTATGGAAGTTATTGAAGAAACCCCAAAATCTAGAGTCAAATTTCCTACACACTACTCGCAGGTCATTATGCCCCTAATTAACATAGAAGAATCTCCTCAACATGATGATCATATTATGCCACCAAGGTTTGGAGTACCTATTGTTGGAGTGAAAGACACACAAACCCTTCCAATTTTTTTTTTTTTAACAACTGTTAGGGTTCTATAAGGTTAAGGAGAAAGGAGAAATGTTGCATGTTAACACTCTTCTCTATGCTAACATTCGTAAGGAACCAAAACCCTAATTTTATAAATAGGCTTCAACAAAAACACATTAACTAGTTGAGTACTTGAGATTTCACAATTACAAAACCATAAATAACAACATAACATCTACAACAATGAATAACCACATAAAACACTCCAAATCTGGTATATTAATGTAAAGATAATCTGAATACATATGCTTCCCTTTCCCATGGAAGTCAAGGGAGATTTGACTTTCTAGTTTGGCTCTACTATGCATCAACAATAGGCTATTTTTTAAGGATTCAAATATTATACCTATGTATAATATTTTAGGCAATCATTTTGGTTTGAAAAATCATACATATTTTATGTAGGTAAATATTCAATAAAAATCATAAAATGTTATTAAAACTAGTAAATTTTGGGGGAATATTATCAGTTTTATCATATTTATGTGAATAAAAAAGACAGATTTTTAATCAAAATGACTTATATGTTTTTCCAAAAAAGACCCAAAAAAAAAAAAAAAACCCAATTGAAAAAATTGCATCCCCAAAAATACACTTCCACAACCCTAATACTATAATGAACCAAAAATGAATCTATACAAAACTATGAAGATCAACTCTATATGAGCATTCCGCAACAATCATCGAGGAAGAGAGGCTCTTCTGCAACTCTCTATAACTAATCTGCAACTTTCCACAATTTTCTGCAACCTCCCACAGATGCCCTGCGCAATTCTCCACAATAGTTATAACCATTCCATATTAATGCTTCACAATTCTTTAGGACTATTCCACAACCATACCGCCACTACTCCACGCCCCTCCAACCAGTTCTGCACTCAATCCACACTGTGCAAAATTGTTCTGCAATCACAACTCCATGATACTTGTAGCATCACCAGCACACAGATCATGATTTCGTTTCACCCATCTTCGAACTAGTTGATTTAGTTGCTCTGACAATACTATATCCCTCGTATGTCAAGCTATTCTCTGCATCTAAGAAATACCACCTTTCGTTGTAGGTACTTGAACCGTAGACGACCTAGAGCTCCTGAAGGTATCCCAAGAGCTGCATAAGCCTAGCCAAGCTTTCCATCAATGTGTTTCCCTGCAAGAAATCACTCACTCACCCACAGAAATATTGCTCACCACTCCAGTAGAGACCAAAAGATTGCTTAACTCCATGTTCTTTCAGTGATCTCATCCCCATGACGCTGTTGCCACCGTCCATGAGGGAAGACCGCAGATCCCTTTCCCGGCTGGTGCAAATTGTTAGCACTTTTCTCTATGTTAACATTATTAAGGAACCAAAACCCTAATTCTGCAAATAAGCTTCAACAAAAACACATTAACCAGTTGTTGCGTACTTGAGATTCTGCAATTACAGAACAATAGAAATAACAAAATAACCAGATCTGCAACAATGGATAACCACGGAAAACACTCCAAATCTGTTATATTAATGCAAAAATGAGCTGAATACATATGCCTGAGCAGAACTGACACTCTCGCTTGGCTTTGCTATGCACCGGCAACCCTGATACAATGATGAACGAGGAATGGATTGACACAAAAACCGTGAAGAATACTCTCATACTTTTCGCATTAATAACACAACCATCGATCTGCAACCATAAAAGTTATGGGACTCCTCATGCCTCTCCATACCCACAATCAGGGATGGAATTTGACGGGCAAATTTCCCGTCACGGGGTGATTTGCCCGTCAAATAGGTTAAATTTTTTTTGACAAACCGTCCACATTTTTAGTGAAATCCATCATCTGAATTGAGTAAACCGTCAAATTTGACAGGCGGTTGGGATTTAAAATTCCAACCCTACCCCCAATAGTCAAAGGAGGTGGGTATTAATTATCTTCCACCGCTCCATTTTACATTAAAAATCCCAATATAAAAGCCCAAGACATATTTTTCCATCATAACCCATTAATAACGAGCAACCCACCAATGGTTGCATTCACACGCAATTGGGGCACAACATTGGACCTATCATGTTAACCATAGAAACTATGCCAACAAAAGGGGTTGAGGAATTGATGAAGCAACTCTGCATTTCACGAGATGAGAATACAAAGTGGAGAATAATTGCATAAGTACAAGTCAAAGGAGTTATCTCAATCAAGGAGCATCACTCGGTAGTTTATTCATTCAAAGAATAGTTTCACTTCTATAGAATCTTTAGACAATATGGAATAATTAAGGAATAAAAACTCCAATTTGAATAAGAAATTGTTGACACATAAGTTTGATAAGCTTATTAGATTGATATATGAATATGAAGCATTAATGTTAGCATGTATATCATTAGGTAGGGTATATGCATTGTAATGGAGAGCATATTAGTTTTGATTTCTTATTGAAAAATATTACAATTCATTTTCCTTTTGACATGAATAACCTATGGGGTTTCTACAATGGTTTGGAAGAAATATTTCAAAGAGGAACAAACCACTTACGAAGAGTGAATCCATGCAAAAACCTATGGGTAAGAAGATTCATGAAGACATCATCTCAATAGTGTCCTAGAAAGATAGAATCTAATGTGTTAATTCTCTATAAACAACTATGAAATACCATAATTACATGGATGGTCTCCCAATCCTTATGTGAGAGATGTTTTGTTGAGGGCTTTCATCTCTTGGCTATAAAATGAGCATAATAGGTTTGAAGAGACGAGGAAATACAAGGCTAAAGAGATGGAACTTGAGCAATTAGTTAGAGTTGAATATACAAAACCTTGGTAAGTCTAGGTGAATCTTGTCAAAATGGTGGTGGACCTTGAAATGTTGTATTGTGTCAGGCACTACAACCCTCCATTTTCTTGAAATCTATTTGCAAAATCCTCTCAAGAAAATGGAGCCCCTTGTATTTTTCGACTTTGGAAAGATCCTCCAATATTTTCTTCATCTTGCTCTAAAACTTGTTCCTCGAGCTTTACTTTTCCTAAGTTTGCATCTTTCAAATTTGAAGCATTTAGAAATTTTCAAGACAAGTCTTTTTTGGATTTTTGGTAAAGTTAATGATAACTCCTTCAATGTACGTTGGAGGAGTTCTCCCTAATTTTGTCGATGAGTTTTAACAAGTTCTTTATTTTCCCTCTGATTGGCCTTTTCAATCGCCCAACTTACTTACAACTCCTCCTATGAAATCGAAGGAGTTAGTGTCCCTCTGATTTCTTCGAAGGAGTTTTCTCCAATTCATCTGATGAACCGCAAAATGCTTAATGGAAAGTCTTTTGATACATCGGAGGACTTCCCACGAAATCCTCCGATGTACATTGGAAAACTTCACTACAACATCACCGATTTTTAATGTTACCACCAACCCACATTTATTACAAAAATTCACCAAAACTTATATATACAATCACTCGCTCTCGTCCCTTATTGTTTCATTGGTTGTTGAGAAAAGGTAAGAAGCACAAAGAAGAAGAAAACTGAACTCAAAGTTCACTCATCCTCTATCAACCATTCGTTTCCACGCACCATAAAGTTGACAGGTAAGCCCTATCACGACCATGTTTTCTTTATATTTTAGGGTTAAGTTTTATTTGCGTTGTTTTTTCTCGAATTACCCTAGAAATGTGGGTTTCCCCCCAAAACCATCGCTACCACAATTCTTTACCTCTCCATGTGTACTAAGCTTACCAGTGAATCCCTGGTATCACCCTAAATTTGATAGCTCAACCTCATACATGTGCTCCACCACGGTTTTGAAACCCTTAATTAATGCTTGCACAGTCGTAACTTCAAGTTAATGTTGTTTACCATGGACATGTTGTAGTCGACCTAATCCCACCTTTCGCCACTGATCATTTTAGGGCTAGGGTTCACCATGGTCACATTCTAATTTGATTATCAAACACTCTAAAATGATCTCCCCAAGCCTCTATACGATGGTGCCCACCTTTTAAAACTCATTCACGGGCTTGATCTTTGTGAAAATTTAACTGGTTTTTGAGAACCCACCTAGATAAGCAATTTTGGTGTTAGAATTTCCGATTTTGTCCCCTGTTTTAAATACCTTTCTCGCATCAAAACATTTGCTATCATACACTTTGATATACCAAATTCCCATTGGAGCAGTTAATCTCAACTCCGTCGATGGGTAAGTAAACCTTTTGGATCGCTTCGCAAGATCATCTTCCGAACTTCACTTTGATCCTCTGAATATTTCATATCAACTCCTCTGACACATCGGAGGAGTTAGTATTAACCTCACCTCCTTCCCTTGATCCCTAACTTTCATCGGTGACTTTCCCATCAACTTACCTAATGTATATCGGAGGTTTTAGAAGTAACCCCCCATGTTGTATATTAGAATATTTTACGCTAACCTTGTTGATGGTTATCAGAACGTTTCATGCCAACTTGGTCGATGGAGTTTGGGAGAGTTGTTGTTAACTTCTCCAATTTACATCGGAGAATTTGATATTAACTTGTTCAATTTCGAATTCTAAGCCCTTTTTAAATCCTTTTTCTTTTCTGACTTATACTAGATTTCCCACTATGCCTGCTATCATTTTATCATCTTCCGATGATGATCTCCCACCAAGCATCAACTCAAGCAAGTCATCGGGTGTCTGAAAATACTTAGATAGATTAAATTTTGTATCAGTTGTGATTTTAGTCTTCACACTAATCCCACCTTTTCCTTGCAGGTTCATATATGGCTCCCAAAAAAGCAGCGAGCAAGCCATCTGCCATTGAGGCCTCTGGTAGTAGTCAATAGATCAAAGATGAACCAAATGTGGTTGGAGCCACATATGATGACACCTCCAGACTCTTGGAAAAGGAGGGAGAGACACTCAATTAGGGCGATGCGTATCGCATGTTTAAGAAGAAAAAAAATCCATGTTGAAGCCAAAGACCAAGATGAGTTGAAGATATTCATAAATGTCTAGAGATCTAGAATATTCAGAGTCACAAATTACGCTCTTATCTTCCCTTGTGTCGATGCCATCAGCTAGATCATAAAACGTGTTGATCTAGGAAATAGATGCGTTCCCAATGCCAAGGGGGAACCTACAACATAATTTCGACCCGAGGACCTGGAAAAATGTTATCACCTCGACAAAGGAGTAAAAAATCTAGGCAATAAGCAATAACTATGCCCCAAGTGGTACAAACCTAACAAATATTTCAAGCACAGGCTGAAGGGAGTTTACCCCACAATTTCCTTGAGGAGACCCTATCAATATATGGTGGCTATGTTTTTCCGGTTGTACGGTGAAATAGATGCATCCTAGTTCTCCCTATTGTACATTCCATTGATCTATTATTGTGCAGATGAGGGATTGTCGTTCAATTAGGACGACATTTTATCAGCAAATCTGACAGTATCTCTCACCACGGTCACAGAGGCCCAGGCTGGGACCTTCCCAAGTTTCCATATGCCCTTGTACCTCCTAGACATTATGTGTGTGGCCCATCAATACCCAAGGATGGGATGGAGATGGAAACCCTCAGACCTACCAATCCACATATACTACAAAGTTCTCTGGGAGCACAAGTATCAAACAAAATATCATAAGATATGTTAGCTCCCTTGTACGAATTGATACTTTCTATACGAATTGATATTTTGTTGTACGCGTGACTCATAAGGTGACAATTGTCATAACAAGAATTGGGGATTGGTATCTCATGGAACATGGCACCTATATAAGGGTGTTTGGCGCTATGAAGCCCCGTCATTTTCTCCCCCGGTTCATGCCAAACAAATTAGTGCTCCAGGAAGTAGCATATAAAATTGTAATCCACAGAGTAGGAGGGATATTTTACCAGGGTAAGAAAGCGATATGAGCACTACTACCATTGTATGTAGGCACCTACTTCTCAAAAACCAAGCAAGCACAAGAAGAGGTAAACATCTCATTGTCTTATCATTTTGGAGAAGGATGGTTCAGAAGGAACGACCCTAAGGGGGTTGTAAAAGATCATTTCAACAAAATGGGACTCCCCTGGGAATACACGACAGAGACTTGGGATGAGGAAGAAGTGCATCACAATGCATGAACCTATGATGATGTTATATTCCAGAGATGAGGTCAACTCGTAGGAAGGATCGTAGATGAAGAAAGAGCGAGAGAAGAAGCTCGATAGAAAGAAGAACAGGAAGCAACAAAAGGGTCATCTCTCATTTCCATTTATGTACACTCAGGATCGGTGGAAGAAGAAGAAACACCAACCGATAAGAAAAGAAGAGATAAAGATAAGGTCTACAAGAAAAAGAATGTTGTTACCAAGAAGAAGAGAAAGATCAAAGCAGAAAAATCTAAAGCCAAAGATGAAGCAGCAGCCGTAGCTGAAGCAGAAGCAGAAGCAAAGGTCGCAACACAAAGAGAAGTTGAACAGAAAGTGGCAACAAAAAAAGTAGCAGAGACAACAAGAGAAGTAGGGGAAAAGGAAGCCAAGGAAGCAGATGATAATGCAGTTGAAGAACAGTGACAAAAGAAATATGTTGAGACTAGGAACAATGACACTCAACTAATGGATACTGACATCCCAGAGGTATCAATAACAAGCACCAATACACATACATCGTTCAATGGTTTAGGACTAGGGCTTTGGGCTCTGTTTCAGTCAAGTGAGGTCCCCAATTTAAGAATCTTCACTTATGACAACAAGTCTGGAAAGATTGTGGAAGAGTAAGTAAAGAAAGCAACGACAACCCAAGGAATGTCAATTTCAGTCCTTACGCAAGTTCCCATAACAAGAGATGTCAGGGAAAATCCAATATCCACTGCCACATCTAGCACCACATTCATGAACACTAATGAAGATAATGTTTAAAGGTTGTGCTAGCAGAACCAAGAGAAAGAAACAAGAATCATGGAACTAGAAGAGAGACTCCAACAAATGAAGGTAGACGAGAGCAGTGTCCAAAAATTCAGGGAAAGCATTGAGAAAGTGAGGACAGAGATGGGAGAATTCATCATAGATATGTATGCAAATATACATCTCTTCCAGCAAATGGTTTCCACTGTCATAGACCAACATGGTCAAGTATAATAAAAGCTTACACAATTTAGCACGATCCAAGAAAGGATGAGTTATATCAACCAATGTATCACGGAGAATCCTGATGCACTAGCCAAGCTTTATCAACCCTCTAAAATGGAGAAGAAAATGGATATCTATTCATTAGAGTGTTGTCAACATGTTGGGGAAAGAGTTGATAATGAAACTACCAAATCAATGGAAATATGCTCGAAACTACACAAAGTTGCTCAGGAATTAATTAAAGGATGTCAACTTCCTCAATTAGAAGAACTTGGACAGAACCTAGTCATGGTGGAGTTAGTGGAAAAAGTTCAAGATAGCACTAATAATCGATGTAAGGTCACTGAATCAGCTACCAAAGTGGCCATAGACCTAATAGAGCAACATATTATACAACCTACCCGAGTCCACACCATGATCCAAGCATTCATGGCTACTCTATCTAAGGATATGCAGGTCATTGAAGACAACATAGCTATGCACACTGCAACACTAGAGGAATTTATCTATCGAAGGATCATTTCCCTGTATGACCAGCTGGAAGTGTGGACAATTTACCTCAGGGACATAAGTCATGAATAATACAAATTAGCGACCAAAAATTGCTATTAACTATCTTCTATTTTGTTTTGTTTTCAACCAACCACAATTTTGTCCTTAGTATGTACACTTGTCATTAGGCAAAAAGTAGTTGAACAGTTTTGTAACAACTTCTTTCAGGGGAATATAAAGAGTCACTTAGTAGTTATTAATGATTGTATAAAGAAAAGAAGATGCCCATTTTTTATGGGGATCTTCAAGCATTGTATAGACTTAAGAACTGATTCAAAAACATATACTCTATTAATGAATATTGAGAAGCACTTAGGGCCAGTTTTTACAAGAAAGAATAATTTAGGTGTGAACTTGTCTTCACTGTGAACTATTTCAAATGGTGTGTATGTTGTTCACATGGACTGTAAGAATGTTTGTTTTCTTATAGACTTATCTTATGCACTCAATTTTATTCTACGATTTTGATTATTCTTTGGTATATCTTCAAGTCCTGAGCTCATTGAGTTGTTAATGTGTGCAGAAATATAATTTAGATTTTTCTGGTTATATGTTTGTATGTACATGTTTTTGACTTTGCACCTTCATTTTAGCTACCCGTGTGGGGGTTTCATGCAAAGTTTGGTTTCATTTACAACGCACCTAGTTACTTTAGCATGCTCCTAGCTAAGATGTGATATGGTATATTAGAAGTAGATTAAGTTTATTTTCATACATAGTCTTCATCTACATCTTTGCATTGCATAACCATTCATCATCCACCTTCATCGGTAGACCGGACCGCAACCGGTAAAATCCAAAACCATCAATGGCAGTGGGGACAAATTCTGAATGGGTCTCCTAAACCAAATGGTGCACAATCTAGTTGGGACCGTGTACCAAGGAGTACCCCTTACTGTTGCAGGGCGAATTTTGCCCCGTCAACATATCGTTTGTGCTAGAGAAGTAGTTAGATGTAGTGGAAAATTACAACAAAATGGTAGGGAATTCCAAAAATAATCTTTTGTAGTGTGTTAGAACATGATGGCATGCACTGCTAGAGAGGTTGTAGAAGAGATAACCTCATTCATTTATAGGAATTTGGACAACCATGTTCAGGGAAGAGTTATATGTTGAGGGCCTTTGTAGGATCGCCCACAATTTGTTGGGATTGAAATTTCAATTTTTTTCTCTTACTATGCCCCATTCCTAATTGGAGGGGGTCAAAAGAGGATGATATTGTTGATGAGAGGGAGAGATTGGAAAATATCATCAAATGTTCAAGCTATTATCACAAGGAAGGATTAACTTACTTCATATCCTATGATTTAAGGAAATTCTATTTAGAATAACGAGAAGTGACCACGATAATCATGGAAAATAGACAAGTGCTAAGGAAAGATAAGCAATGCCCACAACAATTGAGGGATGTAATATTTATCAAGTAGAGACATAGGTAGAGAAGGATTAGGATTACATATTTTGTTGCATAGGGACATGCAACCCTCTATTTTGGAGGTATTATGAGCCTTGAAATTGTCCTATTTTTCTTATATTTTATTTGTCTTTTCATCCATTAAAATCCCTTACCTTCCCACCTTTGTATTAAACATTTTCCAAACTATTAATTTTGTAGTCATTTCATTTTATCTAGTAAATTACTTGCAATTGATATGTTTTGGAAATTTTATGGGGATTTGTGGTTAATTATCTAAGTTGCATGTGTATTTGATGAAACATGTTGAGTAGCTAGGATTAACAATTAGTCATGATTGTTTTTTATCACTTTTTTTTTAAATCATGTGCTTGTTGTGGAGTCCTTGTGACTCTGCAAAATGGTCCTTTATTCACTTTATCATGAAATTAATTGTCAACATTTTTGCAATAAAAACTTATGAAACAAATAGGTTGTGGAGTCCTCTCATGTTAGGGACCTAAGCTCCCTAACCCCTCACATAGGTAGAATAATATATTTTCCATGTAATAAAGGTCGATATTAATAAATAAGGCCTAGTAATAAGGAGAATAAGTCAAATGTAAGAAGACCTTGTAGAAGCTTTCACTTCTAGAAAGATATTCCTCTAGATTGTTCTTTTGGTAGATAGATTTAGTATAAATAGGAGTCAAGGGCATGAGCAGTCTTTGTCTTGAGAATTATTGTAATAGAGTGTTGCTTTGTTAGAGGTTACCCCCTCAAAGAGGCAAGTGAACATTGCTTTTGTTTCAATAAAGGTATCATTTTGGTGTGTTATTCTCTATATTATGTTGTTCCGTTGGTAATTTCTATGATATTCTTGTTTCTACTCAATATAATATAATTGGGTGCATAACAAGTGGTATCAGAGCACTTTCATGGGCAAGAATTGTGGGTAAAAAAAAATTCAAGGTAGAGATGTGTTCCGACATCTTTAAACTACAATGATATGTCGTTCAACACATAAATCAGTGGTTGGAGAAGCATACACGCAAGAAATACAAGAGGTTTTTAAGCTCACATTGTTGGACACCCTTGTAACCCATGTTGGTACCCCTTCGAGTGGTAGCGCATTAGACAACACATGTATACAAACTTGCATAGGCATCATGAACCCCGCTATAGATCGACCGATTGGCCACCTGACTGTTATGGTGCCACTGAGAACAACGCTCGGGAAGACACTCTCTAGTACCTGGTTAATCAGGTAGTACAACTAAGGGTACGGTCTAGCCTCCTTAATCGGTGCCCTAAGATAATAGGTTGAGTACCATTGTTCTACCCTGCATGCATATCAGAGATCTATAGCACATAGAAAACCCTTGTATGTAGGAACCCTAGACACCCCAACCCTTGGGATGAAAACAGAACAGAAAAGAACATACAAGATCTATTTCCATGCAACCTTGCCTCTTGCATTTTGGTTGCAAAATTACTACACATTTCTTCTTGTTAAGAATTTGGGCATTTCGTCACTGCGGTATTATTCAGATCGGAGTACAAGTAAAAAAAAAAATCGGGGCCTACCCATACCCTTATTTGAGACTTATCCCATTGGATTCATTTTTTTGTCCTGATCACGGTGATACCTATCATTTTTCAGCCTTTTTGTGGTCTTGACCCCCTCCTGCCCCCCTTATTTGGGACCTATCTCATTGGATTCCCATTTTCTCCTTGATCATCGTGCTACCCTTCTCCCATAACACATTTTTTGTGTGGACCCACCCACCCCTTCATGTGCCCCCCTTTCACCATTGTTCGCCTACAAATTAGTCAATACCACTTGAAATCTCATATGTTTTCTATTGACATGGGACGTTGTGACATTGTACTTGGTGTTGAATGGTTACACACTCTCGGACCTATCACCATGGATTTCTAGAAATTAATGATATAATTCCAACAGGAGGGCCAACAACACTAGTTCCAATGCATCACAACAAGGTCACCAGAGATCATCAATTTCCACCAAATGGAAAAGCCCCTCATAAAAGGTCATTCTGGCATTATTTCCCAACTTCATTCCATTCAGGCAGTTGACACACCCTCTATCCATCCCGACCTCCACTCTATCTTCTCCCAACACCAAGTTGTGTTTCAAACCCCCCAAGGACTTTCCCCTTCTCGAGGTGTCCATGGTCATTCCATTCCTCTAGTTTCAAGCAGTCTTCTTCCAAATGTTAGCCCTTATCGTCATCCCTTCGCCCAAAAGAATGAAATTGAGAAGATTGTTCAAGAATTACTAGAATTCGGTGTCATTTGTCCCAGTACTAGCCCCTATTCTTCTCCAGTAGTCACGGTACTCAAGAAACAAGGTACTTGGCGCATGTGTCCAAATTTTCGCTCCCTCAACAAACTCACTATCAAATATAAATTTCCCATTCCTTTCATTGATGACCTTTTGGATGAATTAAGTGGTGCTCATTATTTTACCAAACTTGATCTCTGCTCTGGATACCACTAGATTTGTATGAAAGAATGCATTCAGAACTCATGAGGGTCACTATGAGTTCTTGGTTATGCCATTCGGCCTTTGTAATGCTCCCTCCACTTTTCAAAGTCTCATGAATCATGTCTTATGTCCTTTCCTCTATCATTTTGTCTTGGTTTTATTTGATGATATTCTCATCTATAGAAAAACTTGGCAAGCCCATCTTGCCCATGTGGATCAAGTTCTACAGCTACTGTATCATCACAAACTTTTTCTTAAGCAGTATAAATGTGCTTTTGGAGCCTTTGAAGTGGAGTACTTGGGACATATTGTCGGTAATGATGGTGTCAGGGTGAATCCAAAGAAAATAGAAGCTATGTAGGATTGGTCGTGCCTAAAAAATCTTAAACGTTTGTGTGGCTTCCTTGATTTGACGGGATATTATCGCAAGTTTTTTCAGAATTATGGAAAAATTGCAACTCCCCTCACAACGCTCCTTAAAAATAATGCTTTCAGTTGGACTCTAGCGGTTGACCATTCCTTCCAAGCTTTGAAAGCAACTATGTGCACTACTCTTGTTCTAGCTCTCCCTGACTTCAACAAGACCTTTGTACTAGAATGTGATGCCTCTGAGAACGACATTAAGGTTTTCCTCATGCAAGATGGTTGACCTTTGGCTTTCACCAACAAACAATTGTCTGAGCGCCATTTCGGCCAATCCACCTATGAAAAGAAAATGTTGGCTATTATGCATGTTGTGGATCTCTAGCATCCTTATCTTTTAGGGCAACGCTTCCAAATTAAAACTAATCATCAAATCCTCAAGTATTTTCGGGAACAAAGAATTTCTTCCCCGGAGCAAAAAAAAATGGGTAACCAAGATGTTTGGATATGATTATGATATCATCTACAAAAAAGGAAAATAAAATGTGGTGGATAATGCCATTTCCAGGAAATATGAAGAAGACGGGTCCATTTTTTCCCTCTCTTTCATTGTCACAAATTAGCTTTAGGAGGTTTTCTAGGAATGGTTGCAAGACCCCAAACTTTCAAGACTGATCCAAACACTGCAGCAAGATCCGCAAGCTTCTCTAGGGTACTCGTGGCACCATGACAAGCTTCGTTATAAAGGCCTCTTGTATTTAAGAAAATAGTTGAACCTTAAATCCACCATGCTCTATGAGTTCCATACTTCACCTACAACTGGGCATTCTGGTTTTAATAAAACCTATGAACGGGTCAAACATTCTTTTTTCTGGGACGGTATGAAACAAGACATTCGCACCTTTGTGGTTGAATGTGATACATGTCAACGCAGTAAAGGAGAGACAATCAAAACTCTAGGCACACTCCAACTGCTTCTGATTCCACCTAGTATTTGGACATATAATTCTATGGAATTCATTGTTGGCTTACCTAAATCAGACAATAAGTCAGTCATCATGGTAGTATTGAATCGTCTTTCTAAATATGCTCATTTTTGTGCTCTTCAACACCATAACATCCACTGTGGCTCAATTTTTTATGAATAATATCATCAAAATCCATGGCATGACTCATTCTATTGTTTATGACCGTGATTCCACTTTCACTAGCACTTTCTGGCAAGAATTGTTCCAACTCTAGAGAACCCAATTTCATCTTAGCACATCATATCATCTTCAAACTAATGGAAAAACTGAAGCGGTCAACAAGTGTTTGGAAACCTATTTGAGGTGTTTTGCATCTAACAGAAAAAATCAGTGGGTTCAGTGGTTACCCCTTGTTGAATGGTGGTACAACACCTCTTACCATACCACCACTCGCATGACTCCCTTTGAATCGGTCTATGGAAAAAATCCACCCTCATTTTTGTCATACATGCTCGGTGTCTCAAAGTTTTAGCAGGTGGATCAAACTCTCACAATTTGCATGGCCATTCTCTGTACTCTCAAAGAAAATTTGGTCATGGCTCATAATTGCATGAAACAACAAGCAAAACAGGGTTGTTCTGAAAGTGAATTTGTTGAAGGGGACTAGGTGTTTCTTCGTTTGCAAACTTATAAGAAGTATTCACTCAAATCCCAACACTGTCGGAAAATCGCCCCCAAATTTTATGGTCCTTATCGTATTCTCAAGAGAGTGGGGCCAATGGCCTACCAGTTAGAGTTTCCCAGTCACTCTAAACTCCACCATGTTTTTCATGTTTTCTGCTTAAAGAAAGTGCTCGACACTAGGTGCTAGACTCAAACCAGTCTACCTGAGTTTGATGAAGAAGGCTCCATTTGGTTGCATCCACAAGCAGTCTTAGACCAGCTCGAACATCATCTCTGCCAACCCACTATCAAGGAATGTTTAGTTCAGTGGAAGGACATGCAGCGAGAAGATGCCACCTAGGAGTCATCGACCATTATGCATCAATTTCCTCATCTCAAGCCTTGAGGACAAGGTTGTTTTTAAGGGGGAGGACATGTTAGGGACCTAACCGCCCTAACCCGTCATGTAGGTAGAATAATATGTTTTCCATGTAATAAAGGTAGATATTAATAAATAAGGCCTAGTAATAAGGAGAATAAGTCAAATGTAAGAATACCTAATAGAATCTTCCGCTTCTAGAAAGATCTTCCTCTAGATTATTCTTTTGGTAGATAGATTTAGTATAAATAGGAGTCGAGGGCATAAGAAGTCTTTATCTTGAGTATTATTGTAATAGAGCGATTCTCTGCTGGAGGTTTCCCCCTCGAAGAGGCAAGTGAACATTGCTTTTGTTTCAATACATGTATCATTTTGGTGTTCTATTCTCTATATTTTGTTGTTCCGTTGGTAATTTCTATGATATTGAACCTTTTTTTGCTCAATATAACATAACTAGGTGCACAATATCTTGATTTTGCAACCATTGAAAGAGAAAAGAATCTCAATAACCTCATGAACCTGGCTTAATAAAACTTTTACTAGATAAAAAAAGAAAACCCGATCCACCGGTTTGGTCAAGGAATAATAGTGGTGGACCTTATAGTTTTCTTCTCCAGAAAGCCACCAAGCCACCAACTTGTGATTCTTAAGGAGAAATAAGTTGGAAGGATTCTTGGAATTCCTTGGTACCATTTTTGAGGAATCCAAGAACTCCCCAATATTAATACACCTCTCTACAACTTGTGTTTTATTAGACTTTTATTAGCTAGAACAAAGCCCATGAGTTGTATAGTATTATTATAATCTCATATCACTTTCACTAATGAAATTAGAGAGTTCATCTAGTGAATGCACCTATTGTGTGTGTTCTTTTTTTGTATTTGCTTTTCATAGTTGTGCATATCTATAATTCTTCTTCACGCATCCTACGATCATGTTGATTGCCAAGGGATAGTATTTTTCTTAGTATTAGTGTTTCATTTCGTAGTTGTAATTTCTTGTGAACTTTTTTGCTGGCATACCATGAACATGTGTTGGCTCAAGAGTTGTTATGTTAACTAAATTAACTACATTGTAGATAGATTTATTGCTTTATATAGCATATGTTTCCTACTTTGAATGGTGTGATTTACTTTCAACAATGTAGTTTAATTTATGGAAATGTGATTCACTTTCAGAAATATGATTTATTTACAATAGTGTGACTACCCTCTGAAATGTGAGGTTTATTTTGAGGAGTTGACCCTGGAGATCTAAAGGACACTCTATGCCCTAGATGAATTTACCTACAAAGTCCCTAATATATTCTTGTGGATTAAATTTAATTAGTTTGAATAGTTTTTTTTACATTAATAACTCCATAGAATTCATAAAACAAAGAAGAGCACATTTTAGTAGAATTTGAGACCTAGGTGTTGCATATATAGTGCACATCACCTCAAAGTTCACACACCTCAAACAATAATTTAAGTGTAGCTTGAAGATTGAGCATATTTAATATTCGTTTCAATTCTTTACTTCATCAAAGGTGTCCTCCCAAGAGGGGTTATAAGTCCACATAAGTAGGATACACTCTCAAGAAGGTTATTAAACCTACATACCAAAGACTAGGTATGCTTTACCCATAACCTAGTATTACAATAAGTGATAACCTTGATCATAATTAATGCCTAACACTATGCATTAATGACACAATATAAACATGGCCACATGTAAAAATTATACCATTTTCAACATATATAGATATATATCTATATAGTCCAATTATAGGATTCTTGAAGTAATAGATTATAGATTATATTGTATTATTCACCATTGTTCATCATTATTTGTTGTTATTAATTTTTTCCTTTAAGCATCGCATATAGAGAAGTTTTTCCAGCATTGCATATAGAGAAATTTTTCCTTAAACATTGCATATAGAGAATAAGAAGAAACACATTATATATCTACAAACACAATGGCAAAACTTTGACTTATTATTGCCTTAATATATTTTATTTATATTCCACTTTGAATATGCTCCATTTGGATGTTAACGTCTCCCATGGCTTCTACATTAAGAAAGCTTTTCGTCTTATATATTGCTATGTTGGTACGTGCTTTTTGTCTTATATATTGCTATGTTGGTACGTGTTGTTCAGTTAAGAAGTCATCTTATGTCATTGTTGAGTTGTCGTTTGAGTATGTATGTCTACTAATATAGCTCTTTTATTCTTTCATAGAGTTGATTTCGCTTCGGTGCTCTTAAGTTCTCTTCTATTTTGTGTGTGAGAGATTGGCCGTGAATACTAGCTTATTGTTGATTGATTTACTAAAACAAAGGTATGTGGACATTGCTCAAATTTGAGCTTCAACAACAATTGGGGTGAGTATATATCTACCACTATTTGAGGCTCAACTTTGCCATGCTTTGTCGTTGTTTAACTTTTATTCTCGATTCCAGGCTCAAATCTGGCATCATTTGTTTGTTGCTTTCAACTTTTTTTTGTGGATCCAAGGTTTAGTATAGGCATCATTTATTCTTGTTTTAGCTTTTCCTTGTGAATTCAAGGCTCATCTTCTCTGTGATTATTTGTTGTTGTGGTTTTAATGTTCTTATGAATTTAGGGTTCATCCTTGACATCAATTGTTCTTCTTGTTATTTGGATTGTTACATGCAAATTGCAAGGTAACTTGCAAAAGAAGATGTAAAGATGCAAAGATGTAAAGATGTAAAGATGTAAAGATGTAAAGAAGTTATAATCCTTGATCATAGCTTGGTCATATGCATAGTGATCTAATAGTGATTAGAACATGATTCAATTGTAGTTTCCCTTAATTAATGGGTTGGTAATTGATTAGTATATATCCAAGCCTTGGTTATTTGTTACAATATATGCACATTAGATCCCAAGATGCTTTTCTTATAGCCATGTAATGTGTATTGTACCTTAAGACAGGCTCAATCTTTAATATTCTTTTCAAGCTCTAGAAATGTTATTGTACTTTCAAGACTAGAGTAAATTGGGTAATTTGGATGTTGGTTACAAGAACCATGTTAATATCTTTCGTATTTCGTAGTTGTTATCCTCATTTTCTTCTTCTTGTAGTATGCACTATGAGTTAATGCAAAATGTAAATGCCTTGATCCTATAGTGTGAATTGTGGGTTAATGCAAAATGATAATGGTGTGTCTTCTAACACGAGTTATTTTGCAAGTCATGAGAAAAATTGCATCTTCACCTACAAGCATAGAACTTCACATGATGTTTCATGTATGTTTCTCTTATTTTCTCAAGATTGATGTCTTATTTTGTTGCAATATGTGAACCACTAAAATGGTAATTGTCTACAAAGTTCACGTGGGTTGTATTAAAAAAAAATTTCTAGTGGATTGTTATTAAAAAATATTTAAAAAAAATACTTGAAATGATTTTGATATTTAAATTATTGCTTATCATGCATGTTTTTTTGTTCAAATTTACAAAATTCAGAATACATTATGACACTAAACATCATTCTAACAACATTGAGCTTTGCACCATCAATAGAAATTGCTAGTTTATTTGTTTTTATATTAACATCCTTTGAGGTCTACGTGGTTTATGCATCTCATTTCAATTATGATAATGTTTATGCTCCTATCAATGGCATTAGGACCAATAATGCATGCAAAGGGCATTAGAGGAGAGATCTTGAGTTTCTATTAAATGTATTTGAAGTCATAAATTGATATTAAGTGGATGAGAGATGATTGGTGAGACAAAAAAGTTGATAATGAGTGGAAACAACAATTGATCTGGGATCTTTTATTCGATGACCATTACATGAATTGCATTAAAGAGAATAAATAAATCTTATGTGCAAACATAAATAAAGAAGGCACAACTATGAAGAAATGATGAGAAAAATGGAAATAACACAAAGCTTGATTAGGCTCTGTGGCTAGGGTTTTGCTAGTCGCATCCCTAGTCCTTGGGCTTGTCCTTTTGTGCCTGTGTGGTCTTCGCAGCTAGGCATTGGTCTACATCTTTTGATCCCGGCTTCTTTGATCTTTCTCACTTGCACTCATGGTGCTGCATTTTCAGGGTTTTCTGGCGTCGAGTGGTTGCAGATTTGGTTGTTGGCGGAAATGGGTTTGTTGGTCGATGCGACCGGAGCTCCAAGCTCTGGTTCTTCTCTATCGTTTTCTCTTGGCCTCCATTCTCATCTCTGGGAGTATTTTTCTTGGGCCCTTCTTTCTTAGGCTCGTTCTAGGGCTCCTTTTCTTCGACATTTCCTTTATGTTCGACGGAGTTTGTGTGTGGGGTTTCTCTTGCCTCTGGTAGTGGTGGATCTTTGCGCGCGGAGTTGTGGGCACAATTGGTTGTTTCCACTTCTCATGGGGTTGGTTTTGTCCCCTTTCTTCACCAGATATAGTTTGCAGAGCTCTGTACCACTGCTTTGTGGGCCTAGCTTTGGGCGTGCAGTGTTTGCGGGAAGAGGCACCTTTTTTGTGTCTTTTATCTTCCTCATTTCAGAAGAGGTTTTGGGACAGAGCTTTGAGGTCCTCGCTCAGGGCATGTGGTGTTGGGTAACACTTTGAGGTCCTTATTGGGGGCGTGCAATTGTCTGGTCTTTCCAGTTAATATTATTGTACTCTTCTCAATGGCTTTTTATCTTGTTTATGGACCCTCTCGGGCTTCCTTTTTCTACTCAGTTACCCATGACTGGGGCATGCTTCTAGCACATTCAAAATGTAATTTGGTTCTCTTCGGATGAATAAAATTATGTTTTTTTTCTTAGGAAAAAAAAACGCAAATCTTGATAACGGAGTTCGTTCCAACAATGGACTACATCTTCGGGCCCACTTCGAAGTGGAGAGGCCTTTATATTATCTCAACAAAAATTGGCATAAATACAAGACTATACCTCAAAACTGAAAATGGCCTAAAGATGTGTTGTCTGAATGCAAACTCTAGCTGCACCAGTGGACTTGTGGCAAGAAATCATGCAAAAAATGATTGTTCATACGTCAAAATTTGTCACTGCTCATTCCAGCCCCCCTAGGCTCTTCACCTCATAATGTGTGCCACACAGTCTACACTAGTTGCCTATACCTACATAGAAAATCATGTCATCATACAGTTGGGCATGGAATCCTCCCAGGGGGATGAATAAACTTTGGTTAAATACAAAATTCGAGGGCAAAATTTACAACGGGACTGTTAGCTCGATTGGTTGGCGGTGGTATAATTTAAGGTGTTGGTTTGGGGAGCTCCGGGGATCAAACCTTGTGGACCCCCCTTTTAAAACTTTTGTTACAACTTATATTTAATATAGTTTATCAAACAAAAACAACTCGCCACATATAGTTTTAACCTTCGACAATTGTTTGGACTCGCGTCAAGTCTGATGGGATTGGTGCACGAAAAATATCATAATCAATGCTCACTGTGGAAGTTTGGATTTGGGTGCCAAATAGAATTCTGTCCACGGCTAGTCTGGTGGCCAATTATATATTTTTTTGCAATTTCCAGATTCAGGCCCTCATTGGGCATTTTTGGGGTGCCACGTGGCACCGTGTGATTGGGTCATGTGGTAGCTTGTCATCCATCACTTGTATACAGTCAGTTGTTGTGTGTCGCTCTATCAGGAGGCCATGTGGCGACCCTTGGGTGGTGCCATGTGGCATCATCTGGGGGTGCCATGTGTCACCTCATTATGGGTCCATTTGGCCACCCAATTTTGCCCCGTTGGCATGCTGACGTCAGCATGATGTAATGCTGACGTCATCCCTACACAATTAGGTGTTGACGTCATCTGTACAGATGTTGAGTCACCCTGTTGACTTTAACTAGGTTGACCGAAACTTTGACTGGCCATATATTTGTCATCCATAATCTGTTTGAGGTGTTGTTTTCACCGTTGGAAAACTCGCGAAGAGCTCTTCGACCTGGTGCCATTTTTGCTAAGATTTGAGGACTTTGAATTTTTAGCGTTTTAGATCCTCCTAGATCATTCCTCCCCACTAGGAATCTTTTGGGCCTCCAAAAGCCATATCAATCAAAAGATAGGTGAGCGAATTTCTCTCTCACGTTCTCCTTCTCGATCCATTGTGCTTTGCTTGGATATGTGCCCTTAAGGCCCACTCGAAGATATTCAACATCACCATTGCGTGAAGTTTTCGACCTTCTGTCCAGGATGATATCTTTCTTTAACCCGTCCAAGTAATTAGGAGAAAACTCGTCCACTTAAGGTATTGAAACACTCTTTGTTTCATCCATGATCATTGGAGGCTCATAAAGTTTTAGGTTCTTTACATTCACAACTAAGTATATCTGCATATGCGATGGTAGATCTAGGCAAAAAACATTTGTGTCAATCTTCTCCAAGATGGTGAAGGGTCCATATCTAATGGGGTTGAGCTTCTTGCCTTCACCCTTCAACCTATCTTTGATGATGTGAATTCACACTTGATCTCCCACTTGAAATTCGAGATCAACTATATGATAGCCATGCCGAGCTTTGTATTGTGCTTGACTCTTTTACAATTGTTCCTTGACAGTCTAGTGTACCTGTTGAATCCTCTGGATGAATTTACGGGCTTTGTCTTCATCTCTTTGTTCACTTGAGTCGACATCTTTTCCAAATGTCAAGTCCAAGAGAGTCTTAGGTAGATACCCAAAATATGTCCCAAATCGTAAACTATGTGTGGAAGACTGCAAGGCTCGGTTGTATGCATGTTGCACATACTGTATCTAAACATAGTTACCAACTTAACGAGAACTCTACAGAGTTCTCGTTTTTTGGGGGGTCCAATTTTTTACCTCGTTTTTAAAAATGGTGCTACTAGTAGCACCCCCCCTCCTTTTTTAGGTGGTTTTCGATATTTTAAATTTTTCGATCCAAAATGTTTCCACGTTATTTTTTTAAATGCTTATTTTTCATCT